>CM076573.1:956161306-956443026 GCA_034641835.2 Pinus albicaulis
TTTGTATTCCTTCAAGCGAGCATGCCAAGATGATATGGGAAGCACAATACAGTCAAGTCGTTGGGCATTTCTGGGTGGAGAAAAAAGTGGCAGTATTGCATAAGTATTTCTATTGGCCGAACCTTCGACAAGATGTTGGGAAGTACATCATATCCTACACTGCCTTTGCCATTGCCAAACCGACCATCAAGAAGCAAGGCCTCTATACTCCACTACCTACCCCTATTCGACCTTGGGAATCTATCTCCATAGATTACATATCGAGCCTTCCTTCTACTAAGCATGGAAACAACTGTGTTTTCGTGGTCATCGACATATTCTCGAAGATGGCCATTATGGCAACCTGCAAGAAGAATATCACAACAAAATCCACTGCTAAACTCTTCTTTGAACGAGTGTAGGTGCACTTTGGGATCCCACATTCTATCATCTCAGATCGGGACAGCAGGTTCCTCAGCACATTTTGGTCAAGCCTTTAGTCAATGTTGGACACCAAGCTCACCAAGTCCACAACTTTCCATCCCAAAACTGATGGCCAAATAGAGGTTGTCAATAGGATGATTCTACACATTCTGAACATGTACAATTCAAAGCATCCACACACCTGGGATGAGAGCCTCCCCTATATACAACACAGTTATAACCGGGCTTTCCACAGCTCAACCGGCCACAACACCTTTCAGGTGGGCTTGGGATTCCAGCCACTCTGTCCCATTGACGTAGACATGCGTTTTTTGGATACTCAGGTCGATTCGGCTCATGTCCAGTCTGAAGCTGACAAAGAGAACAGATTCATTGCGCGCATTTAGCACATCCACAAACATGTTCATGACATATTGGACAAAGCCAATGCTAAGTACAAACAATGACATTATCAACATTGGGTGCCACACAACTTCTAGGTGGGTGACAAAGTGTGGCTACATTTGCAGAAGGAGCGCCTCACTGGACCCCACCGCAAGCTTCGCCCACTCCAATATGGGTCGTACACCATCACCAAGGTTGTAGGTAATAATGCCTTCAAGCTCAGTATTCCACCATTCCTTGGTTTGCACCCAATATTCAATGTGGGTCGCCTTTGTCCCTACTTCCCACCTCTACTGGACACCTCTGACATTGCATAACAACTCACACCAACAGAGTTAAACCTAGACTACATGGAACAGGCCACCACAGATTGTATCATGGACATGCAAATCAATAACACTCGCCAATAGAAGATCCAAATGTATCGGGTTGTCAAAGCTAGCCAACTCCTACACCAAGGAAAGTGATTCACCAGGGACCAAGTTCAGCAGAAGTTTCCTCATCTCATGGAGGACCTCAACACAATGGGGACCATTTCTTCCTAAGGGGGGAGGAATGATCCAGGTGGATATTGGTGGCCACCCACCTATTCCACTTGGGGCCCCACCATTGTCTCCTTCAGTTGTTTAGTTCATCACAACTTACTATTTTTAGCAGTTTTTCAGGTCGTGAACTTCTGGAGCCGTTTTGAGGCCCTAAACGACATTTTTTGGGCATCATTTTTCGATCGAATCTGATTCAGTTTTGGAATCTATATTCACGATCAGCAGTTGTATTCCTTGGATAGATATTTCTAACGATGCATCATATGCATCAAATGGAGATAGCATGCCAAAGTTACGACCTCGAAAAATTGATGTACCAATTTACCCCGATGGGGCCCATATTCTAGTGTTTCATCTCCTAGGGTTAGGATTTTAGATTTTTATGGTTTTCCATTGTTTCTCAATAATATATAGGCCTTCGATCCTCATTGTAACACAGATTTCAGAGCTATGTAGCCACCACATCTCTTCTTAGAGATAAGCTACCAACACCCTAGCTAGTTTATTTCCATTCTTTCTGTAAGAAAATTTCAGTTCTTTGATATTAATGAAATGAAGTGTTATTTCCGCTGCATATTTGTATTTATGGTTATATGTGTATTCTATTGCGTTCTTGCATAAATCCAGATCGTTGAACCATACAACCACTAGTCATAGTCATATTTTTTTTAAGGATTCTTTAATTATTCTGGTATTATGATGGTTGACTACCAATGAACTACACAATTGGCTTGATGTTTCCCTTGACATCAATTATTGCACAAAATCAATCACATGTACCAATCAATGACAACACAATGACAACATTGTGCCCACTAATATGCAACATTATGTTCAACATGGATAAAATGAATGTTGATGAATCCTTGAAGGACCAAAGAGAGGCAAGGAAGCTGGAGGTGTCTAGCAACCCAATATCCCTGCTTGTGACAATATGCTACTGGACAAGCTTAAATTTTTAGAGTATTTTTTTTTAAACAAGGTATAAGTTCTCTTGTAACTATTACGATGGTCCTATACTAGTGGTTATAGTACTATATGGTGGTTTAAGAAAAACTTGTAGGTGCATAATTAATACTATTGAAGTTGATTTCATTATCTAGATAATTATACATCTGTAGTTTGTTTTCTTAGGACTCCAAACATTATCATAATTAGGAGAAAATAGAAACCAAGTGATGAAGATCATATCACTTTAATATATAATGTTTAGAAAGGAAAAAAAGTGAGATCTTTGTATATTTGTCTTCCTTTCTAATGGATGCAAAAATGCTCATTGATGGTTTTGATGTTAATGTTGATATTGAGAACTAGGCAAGAAAAAAAAAATTGATGGTATCAGTCCAAAGATAACTACAGTTGAGGTTTTTGCTAACTGTGGTGGGAAGATCACATAATGGTTGTCTCAAGATTTGTATCAAGGATATTTTCGTGGACCCTCCTTTTCATTTCTTAATTATTTCCATAAAAATTCAGACACAAAAAATCTACCCCTTTTTTTAATAAACTATTTTCCTCTATAATAGTTAACAACCTCCCTTTTATTTAGAAGATAAAATTTGTTGTGTTTTTTTAGGAACGTTTTCCTACCAATTACGTAGTTTCAAGAATAATTCTTATTCATTTATGCTAGAGATATGATTTTCACAATTGAAATTATTTATTATTTTTTTTTCTTTGTTTTTTCTTTAGATAATAGTAAATATATTATGATGAAGTTGCAGTATGTTGGGGATCCTCCCTAACTAGTAATTTGAATTCAGGGTGTTTCAAAACTTGTTGAAAGGATTCCACTCGGTTAGAAAGTTTCTGATACAATCTTAGTATATTCTCATTAACCATAACGAGGATCCCTTGCCGATCAATATTTTTAATTTTTATAGATCCATTATAAAAAATAAAAATAAAAATACCTCATATCGACCTAACCAACATGAAATTAACTTCCCCTTGAAATTCTAAAATTTTTGAGTCAAAGAGGAGAGTCTAGTCACCTAGCATAAACTACATTTGAATGAATTTATCATGCCATCTGCTTCCTTGCTATTGGATAAGAGTAGTTTTTTGAATAACATTCTGTCACATCTCATCTAATTCATTGAGTTGGATGAACCTTTGTTGTTATTCTTCAAAGAGTTTCATGCCTAGTCAAGAAAAAATTCTAAAGTCTTCACTTGGAATTTTATTGGCAAGAGAACTTACTTACCATACAGCAGCTTGCATGTTGTGTGCTCAATCATGTTTCCAAACAGAAGAAAACATCACACAGGTGGTTTCCCCCTCATCAATGATACACCGAGAAACGTTGGCATTCTGGATCTTGATTGGGATTTGAAAGGCGATGAAAGCAGGAAGAGGAGGATGTTCTGATCGGTCAACATCGAAGATGATCAATTGATCATCTGAAGGATCTACAGTGCCCATGTTAGATATTATATATTTTCGTTGTGAAGGGCACGACTGGAGGAGTTCTAGCAGTGAGATGGCAGCAAGAGATTGTGCCAAATCTTCTACTATACTATACGAATGGGCAGCTTTGCAAGAAGTAGCATTTCAGTGTAGCGGTCCCTTAGGGATCTTGGTAGAACCTCTGCCTTAAGCTGAAGGATCTGCAAAGGACCATTAGTTGTCGAAAGAGGCTCTGTAGAACCTGAAGAAGGGGGGACAGACGTAGCGGGAGGCTTGTTGTACTGACGGGACTGAGTCTGAAGTTTTAGGTCTATGGTTATAGGTTGGATAGAATTCATCATGAGAATCTAATAATCGGAGGCACCAGATGGAGGAGGTTGAGTGGCCGCCTGACCTTCAGGTGGTTGGGTAGCCATGAATCCTTACTGAGGGAAAGGATTAGTAAACATAGCCAGCTGACTAGGCACAGCATTGGGAGGGATGGAAGGGGAGGCTTGTTGTCCTCGCAATGTTGCTTGAGTCTCCCACATCTGTTGCATCTATGGTAAAATAAGACAATCATGCGTGTAATGACCATAAATACCACAACATGAACAAGGCTTATTCATGCGAACATGCTTGTCTTACTTGGGCTGAGTGCCCTGTTGCTGGTTAGCAGTGTTAGCTGCATTATTTTGAGGATTAAGTCCAGGATTACCAGGGGCAGATTGATTTTGAGTGCCTTTCATCTTCTTTTTGGAAGGAGGTGGATTATTCATGCCCTGCTATGCATATCCCTTCCCCTGAGGGGGCAGTGGCTGCTATTGCAGGGGTTGAGAAGGAAAGAGAGGCGGAGGCACTAATTCTTGAGGAGATGAAGCACCAGGCTATGGATATAGATAATAAGGAGGTTGGGTAACATTTTGGTAAATAGGAGGTTGGGAAAAATGAGGAGGCATGTCGTATACTAGATACATGCTATCGGGAGGGGAAAAATTGCAGGAGGTGTTGGCCCCTCCCTAAGGAAAACCATAGCCCATGGGAGGCTGAGCGTATGGATGAGAGAGAGCTCCAATGATATCGTCAGCGGCATGAGATGCCCTCGGTGCGTTGGCACCACCGAGTCTAGGAAGATCAGGTAGAACGGTATAAACATAACCCAACTAAGCATAGATCAGGTCATATTTTAACACAATTTGGAGAGCGACTTCTTCAGTTTGAGGGAAATGTGATGCAGCATATTTTCCTATAACAGTAAAAAGAGATCTAAGGAACTAGTCCATGTAGGCACGGTCTTCGAAGGTAGGGGCTAAACATAGGCTATTTCTTCTCTGCCATTCTTGGACATGATCAGATAGGTGGGTTGCAGACGATTGAGGGAAAGAAATAAAAATTTCAGTACCAGTGTCATAACAAAGGGGAAGCTAGGAATAAGACAGAAAAGCCTAGGCAAGAGTCACAAAGGTGGTATGAGAGGATGAGGCCTAATCAACATACCACTTAGAAGCTTCTTCAATAATTGTACGTTGTAACAACCGAAGATGGACAGAGTCATCGGTAATGGAGTGAGATGAACACCAAATGTGGAAAGATCGATCATGATTTGTAGGATCATCTCCAGCAAGACCTTCAAAATTGGGAATGTCGGAAGGGATCTTGGTCAGCATAGCAAGCCAACTAGCGTCATGGTGTATAAGGTCATTGATTAACTGGTTAAAATCAGGAAGACTGAGGCCTGCCATATAGGGGAGCAAGGGCGCACCCAGGGTAGTTCTTGTTGTGGTCCCACTAGTAGTATTCCCAACATTAGGGCTGGGGCTACCACCAATGTTGGGTCCTGAACCAGACATGGTGAAGGTGATAGGGGGAGAACCGGGGGTGGAACCAGAAGGGAAACCCAATGAACCAGAAGAGGAGTCAGAGTGTGGACTCGGTGGAGGACTAACTCGAATCCTACATGGAGGAGTAATTCTTGCTATCAGAAACTAAAAATGAAGGCCAAGAAGTTTCTGGTATAAACGCCTTGGTGGAAAAATGGTGAAGGCACAAACACGGCACAAAGGGAAGAGATACCAACAAGGGCAAAGAGGTGTAGGATTAACTGATTACAATGTCAAAACAAGGGCAAATAAGTGCAAGATCAATTGATTTCAATGTTTAAAGTATTTACTTGGTGGTGTTAACCAAGCTCTTCTTCACTTAGGGTGTGTGTGTTAAGTGTGTAAATTTTAATTTTTAAACCCAGATGTTTGTAGAGAAAAATAAAAAGTGTGTTGTATAACTGTAAATAAACCTGCAGATAACAGTATATGAAACTGAAATAATAGAAAACAAACAGCTAATTATGCATTAATCTAAACCCAAGGAGGCGGGCTTCTCAACAACTAGTCTGTAGGTGGGAAAAAATCTAGCCAAAACACACCAAAATAGCTAATAGATCTAAGTTCGGGAGGGAAAAATATCTAAATGTTGGATCTGCTAGAAATAGATGCAGAAAAACAACAAAAAATTTGAGGAAAATTTGTTGTAAATGAGGTGGAGAAAGGCTATAACCTAGAGGGAAGTGGAGGGGACCCTAGAGGAAAACCCAAACAAAACTAAAAGGAGGTGTTTGGGATGGATAAATAACCAATCTAAAGTAGATCTGAAGGTAAAGGATTAAATCTGAAAAAATGGTTGAACACTCTGAAATTTCAGACAACCTCCAGCAACTAAAACTCTTCCACAAAAGGTGGAGGGTACTGAAGCCCTAGAGGGCTAGGGTCCCAATTAGATGAGTAAAACAGAACAAGTATAGGTCCAAAACGAGTGGAGACGGAGGTCAAACAACCCTGAACAGAGGCCTAGACAAACCCAAAAAACTTTCAGAAAAACTCCCTCGAAAATTTTAGGTCGTAGTTTCTGAACTGATTTCTACATAGGTTGTAGGTTTTGGCCTGTTTTCTGTGCCCTGTAGGTTCAAGTCACAGGTTTTGGCCCAAAAGGTGTGACCTGCACTTCCGACACTCTCGGGAGTAGGGTTCAGAAAATTTTGTAGTCTCAACTACGATTGATGCATGTCACTTGCACAATAGGTCCGAAAACACATGGAAGTTATAATTTTCAATGTTTTAGTGTTTTATAGGTTAAAAACAACATCAAGAAAAGCAAAACAAGAAGCTAAAGAGAAATCCTATTGTTTGAAGCAACTGGATATGCAGGGATCTGAAAAATGACAGAGGTCGTAATCGTAAACCCTTGTGGAGTCACCAGGTGTTGGTATGAATCTTAATCGCAAGGGTATGATAAAGGCTCACTTTAGCCGCGCATAACAAACAGCCCTAAACGCAAATATGGCTACCAATATCTTTAGATCTGCAATTATTTGACCAATATAAATGCTGCAAAATCTAGATCTATGCATTAAAAGACATTAAGCAGTAAATAAAAGCAATAATTTCTTTATGCATCTAATAGACAAGACAAGAATGTTTTAAATCATTTTTGTATTTATGACACCTGGAGGAGAACATAGAAAGATGTTACAGTCCTCCTCAATGGGATAGGTTCTTGTAAGTCCTCAGCACTTCGAATCTAAAATCCCTCTCTCTTGATGGTGTAGAAAACCCAGACAAAAATGGAACTCAAAGGGAGCTCATAAGAAAAATGGTAGCAAAATATGACAACGATAGTTGATCAAAGTCAGACCAAAAGTATAGATCCAGA
The DNA here is from genome assembly GCA_034641835.2 of Pinus albicaulis. Taxonomy (NCBI): domain Eukaryota; kingdom Viridiplantae; phylum Streptophyta; class Pinopsida; order Pinales; family Pinaceae; genus Pinus; species Pinus albicaulis. The sequence goes on from CM076573.1 coordinate 956,168,752, forward strand.
GTGATCTTTAGGCAACAAAAGTTAGTGAGTGAATGGAAAAACCCTTCTATTTATAACAAAATATTGAGTTAATCTAGATATTGGTGCATAATTAATATATTATTAACCAAATCAAAATCCAATTTTTATGGAATATTTTATTATATTTGTTGGAGGGAAAAAGAATTTGACTTGGGTCAAATCCCTTTATTTGTAAATAATAAATAAATAAATGATTTATTTATTATTTTAAGGATGTGGTTGAGTAATAATCAAATAAATAATGATTTATTTGATTATTTATAAATGATTTAGTCAAATTTAATAAGGAAAATTATTTAAATAAGGTGTAAATAATTATTCCTAGAAAATAATAAGTTAAATAATGATTTATATAATTAATTTTCCTATTTTGGGTTAAATATGACCAGGAATATTAATTAAGCTATTGTTTAACTAATTATTCCTTGAGGAAAATAAAAAAAATGTGGATTTATTTAATATTTCCTCATGGGGTTTCCTGTTTAGACCATAAACAACTTAATAAATGTGGTTTACTAAGTTATCTTTCCTAGTGAAAGCAATTTTACTTAAGGTAAAATTGGTCTTACATGGTGTACTTAGGTCCATCTAATAGTAACATGTTAGATGACCAAAAAATGGTGTAACACCATACACCAGCTTGCGTGTTGTGTGCTCAATCATGTTTCCCCATTTATTCCTATAGGAATAAAGATCCTTATGAATTTGATCTACTCATTCTTTATGATGTAACTGCATTATTTTGGTCAATATGACATCAAGGAATTTATTAGTAGACTCCACCTTCCCATTTCCCTATTTCTAATATGGTGAATACGTTTGGTGAAAAAATTGGTATTTTTGAGTGATGGTTCGGACAAATATTGAGGTGACTTTCACTCCTTGATATGTTACAATTTCAATCGGTACACCAAAACGAGTAAAAATATCCTTAAATTGAAAACCAAAAATTGCTCGTTTAGTATCATGAAAAAGAACTTTAGCCTCTACCCATTTACTTACATAATATGTACAAACCAATATATACCTTTCCTTTCAGATGTTGGATTAATAATTCCCATGAAGTTAAGAGCCTATTTTTCAGAAGGCTTAATGAGTACCAAGGGTTGCAAAGGAATTTTGTCAGATTGTACTGGTACATCCATTCACTAAATATAGTTATCACATATTTGAACATACTCCTTGGAATCCCAGAAGAGGGTAGGTTAGTAATACCCCAAATGAAGGACATTGTAGGTTGTCCACTTTTCAGTCAAATTCCCCCCCACATGGCTCATCATGGGAGGATTTCAATATGTCAAACATATCGCATTCTCATAGACACTTCTTGGCGATCAAATTTGGTCTAGTACAAAAACGATATCCTTTATCCAAGAATAAGAGGCATTAAGTCTGATAATATTTTTTTTCTCCTGGGAAGAGAGATGTTTTCACAGGTTCCATGTGGCTAAATAATTGGTAATATATAAAAAACATGGTGAGTTAGTAGATAGAACAAATAAGTGTTCATTAAGAACATTTTCATCTGTGGAAGCTACTTCACCTTCATTGTGAATTCTATAAAGGAAATTGGCTACAATATTAGCCTTTCCATGCCAATCTAAGATGGTAGTATTAAAATATTATACTAACAATATCCACCTAGCCACCCTACCATTGGTTACAGGTTTATTCATTAAATATTTGATGGAAAAGTGATCAGTATGAATAAATATCTCATACATAGTGATGTAATTTCTTAACTTATTGATTGCATGTACTACTAAATAATATTTTTTATTCATGTGTTATATTTTTTCTAATAAAGTAGTTGGTATATGATAATTGATCTTCTTGTTGTCCTAAAACCACCCTAATGACTGTGTTCAAGGCATCTATGGAAATATGAAATGGAAGGGACCAATTTTCCCTCTTTAAAGTAGGTTCCTTGGTGAGCTTATCCTTAAGTACTTGAAAAGAATTTTGATAATGATCATCCCAAGGAAATTCAACATCTTTAGCATGTGATTTAAATAAAGGAGCATATATTCCAAAAAAATGTTCTATAAATCTCCTATAGTGACCAACATACCCTGAAAACGTTTTTACCTCCTTCCAATATTTTGGAAATGGAATGTGTAAGGTAACTTCAATTTTCATGGGATCAACATGTATATCCCTACACAAGAAATAATATGACCAATAATGATCCATGTTATTTGCAACGTGCAACATTTGATATTACTTAATGCAAGGTTAGATTCTTGATATATAATTAAACCTTTTTAAATTATCTAAAGCTTCTTGAAAGGAATCATTATATAAACAAAAATCATCCATATATATTTCAACGCACTCTTGTGTGAGATCAGAAAAATTGGCTAAGATTGTTCTCTGAAAGGTAGCAAGAATGTTGCATAACGTACTTAGTTGAATGACACCTTGTTCTAGTAGTTTTTTTAATTATTTCTTCACCTCACTTGCTTCTATAAGAGACTGTTTGTACAACCCAATGTTTCACAATGGGGAGTCTGGAAATATCTAAATATCTGCACCATTTTTCTCTCAGGTGGTATCCCCTTAGGATCCTATAACACATCCCTATATGCATGCTTTCAGAAATTATTAAAGAGTGTAACTAGGGGCTTATATCCTTAAAGAGATGACTCTTAAACACTAATATATATATATATATATATATATATATATAGTGTTTAAGAGTCATATCTTTAAGGATATTATCATTCACTGAAAATAACTCATACTCACATAAATAACATATTTACTATAAGTTACTACCCACCATAATTCAAGAAAGTATTTGCGTAAAACATGGGATAAGGAAAAAGATGTAAATAAATATGCATACCATGAGTTACTTCCCACCATTATTTACGGGTTCTTCAACCTTAATAAATATGGGTAAAAATTTAAATGTGTGAGCTTACTAGAATTTAATTTACAAATATATGCGATCTATTTTACAAAGAGACGTGTCCCTTGGGTATCTTGAGTATAAAATTCACTTGAAAATTTTCATCATTTCACAATTCACTTTTCATCTCATATCTTCATGTACTTATTGTTGATCTTCTATCTACAATTACTATCCATGATAATATAAAGTGAATTCTACTAAAGTTTTAATGTGATTTATATTGGAATTTGAAGTAAAGTTGGTGTTGTGATAATAAAACATTGAATTAATTGTTTCCAACATAAAATATACCATAAAATTTAATAGAAACTCTTTCAGTTGTTGTTTCTATTTCTCATTACACCCATCTACGGATGTCGTTTCCCTCACTAAGTCTTCTATAGGCCAATTTTCTCTTAAAAATAGTAAAACATACTTCTTGCTAGAATTGATGAGTTCCTTACCTTGGTTGGAACTTACCATTGAATTTTTGACTTGCCTTTGTGCGCATTGATGGTGAATGATTTTCGATCGATGATGAGGTGGTATTGGTTGTCTCCCTACATGAAAATTACATCCAAATTTTACATATAAGGGATTCTAAACACCACCCTACATACATCAAGGGGAAATACATCTAGTTATACTTCATCAATAAATCAACACTAGTGTAACTTCTAATTTTGCATTGTTTTGCTACGATTATCTGTGCATCCTTATTTACATTTCCCAAGGGATGTGGGCTTGGATGATAAAAAACTTCCAATCCGAATTTTTTGACCATCTCTATTGCATTAAGATTTTTCTATGATCATGAGTCGGAAAAATCATAAATATTGGTCCTTTTAACCTATATCTTTATATGGAAGAGCCTAGTTTTTTGTTCTCTTCTAGTTGTTGAGCATTACTCACATTGACATCCTTCCACACTAATGTAAATATGATATTCTCATCCACATCTGAGCTACTTTCAACTCGATTTCTATAATAAATGGCCATGACATTCTTCCTCTCATTATTTTTTTTTTTTTCATCAGGTTAAACTTTGAATGCAACTTATAACATTGTTGATCTATATGAATGTCAATGTTACAATGGTTACAATGGTAGTTGGTATATTTTCATTACTTTGATGTGGTTATCATATTTTTATATTTTACCCCTTTCCACTTCTTCTTCCCCTCCTTAGAAGTGTCTTGGTTATCCTTTTGATTCAATCTACTTGATTTCCCTTTCTTCAGGCCTATGTTCTCCAAGTACTATGTTTTTACACAAGCTTCATCTACCAATTTGGGCTTGGAAAGCATCACTCGCTTAAAGAGATGTATGTATAGACTCTCGAGATCCTTTAGAAGTACATTTGGGTTCTTTCAGAAGATACCCAGTATTATGGCCATCTTTCTTAACTTCTTTGGTGTACTCATGTGCACTCTACCCTACATTTTCTTGCATTAGTGCCACTAATCCATTAGTCCTATACAAAACTAATAGAGTAAAATTGTGACATTATGAGAGTTTTAAAGTAACCCCACTTAGTCACTAAAGGATCTACCCCCAACCTTAAGGTATTCATGTGGCTTTCCCACTAGGTCAGGGAATGGCCCATTAATTTTAGTCATGCAATTGAAATATTATTTTGTTTCTCTATATGATGGACACTGAAATATACTTCTAATTCTTGCAACCGAATATTTAACCTTATAGAATCAATCTCTCATTTATATGGCCAATATTGACCTTCACTTCCATTTTGAATAAGTACTATGAATGGTTGAAAACACTAGAACTAGGTTAATCTTGTATGAGTTCCTTATTTAGTTCCTTATCGATTTATTCCCAATTTCCTAACCTTCCCTTTGATTGGACCTCTGAGTTATAACCCCTATATTCTCTAAATAGCTCGAGCTTATTGGTCAAATCCACCATGAGGAGATTTACGTTATGCTTTATATCTACAAATTTTGCTTCCAACCACAAAAACCTCTCCCATGTTGGATCAAGAGGATTGTTCACAAATGTTTTGGCCATGACTGGGGTTTTATTATTTTTGGCTTAGTCAATCTAGATCCCTTGAAAATAACTACAATATACCTAAATAAAACTACTCTAATACCAATATGATCCATTAAATTCCATCAATAATCCACTAGATAGTTCATCATAAAATATCTAATATATTATACTTAAAAATAAAAAATCTACACTATGAGCGTTTATTTCTCTTTAGAGTTTTGGATTTGTAAATTATTTTTTATTGCATATGCATGTAGATTATAATAATGAAAAAAATAGAAATAAAGAAATAAAAATCCACAAACCACAATTGACACAAAATATATCCTCGAAATCCCTTTCAAGAGAAAACTTTGCTAGAAGGTGAGATAACGTTTCTCTCTTTATTTGAATAGAAAATGGCTACAAGTACAAAGAAGTAAGGCTTGTGACCCATGAGGTGAAACAGTGCACAAATCCTCTATGTGTGCTCTCTTCCTATCCCTCTCGTCCACCCTTCTCATCCACAGAACAAAATGCACCTAAAAAGAATGGAAACCCATTTTCCTTGTTCTGGTTTGATTATAACAAATTTGGATAGCCTACTATTGGTTAGGTTTGTCTCCTTCAAATATTAACTAGGGTTATAATATGGACTTTTATAGAGTCTTGTTCATCATGATCACATGGATAGCCCATTTTCCATGAGTAATGGGGGTTGATGTGGGATCCTCTCGAATTATGGTGGAAAAACAGGAAGGTCAACTTTCGAATGGTATAAATTTTTCATATTGACTCTCATTGAGGCGTTTCTTACATCATTGGAGAGGTATTTGTTTGTAGAATCTATATAAAAAAAAAGGTGTTGCACTAAATCAACAAATTTTAACCTCCAAAAAATGACATTTGGTGCCTCAAAATGCTCCTAGAAATTTTCAGACCCCAATCTGCCAAATTGGGTCACACTGGTAAAAAAGATCCTATGAGTTGATTCCTCCACTTTTTCCACTCTGAAGGCATCCATATGGATGAAAAAAAATATAATGATCTAATATGGATCAAGAATATAACACATAACCAACATGATCAAATATTTAAAGAATGAGTCATAAATATGAGAAACGTTTTTATAGAGGAGGGTGACATAGATAATGCAACGACCATTTCCTAACCTTGTTCATATACAATTATGCATCAACTCAAATAGGATTTGGTGCGTTAATTACATGATGTCCTCTCCTAAAAATTTGTCATATAAACTGATAATACATTTATTTTGTAAATTGAAAGGAATTTTAAACTACATTCTTGATCTCACCTACAACATTGGAGGAAAAAAGAGAGATAATGTGACCTTTTATAGATGTTTAGCTTGAGGAAGGAAATGAAGCCAAATTATCTAATATCACATTTATCACTGACTTAGACAATTAAGTTGCATCACATTCAAAGGAAACCCTTTCAAGTAAAAGAGAGGAGATGACTGAGGAAAAGTTAAATCAAGTAGATCACTTTATCAAATGGTAAAATATATTTAGAGATATTAGCATCGTTGAATATAAGGATCCAAAAATGAAAAAACTAAAGACCCACATTGGTTTAGCGAAGACCCACATTGACAAAAATTGAAGATAAGACCCACACTTTTGTGTAGTTGAATTTAAGGATCCAAAAATGAATTTAATGATAAAATTGTTGGTTTACATATTATGTACGTGAAAATTTCATGGGAATTTTTAGGCTAAAATTTCCTCTAATGTGAAAAATTAATGAAGGTAGTGGTGGTCGAATGATCAGCTAACTGATCAGTTAATTGACCAAAACATGACTAATAAACTAGAGAAAGAAGCCACATATAAACATACAAATGACGACTCCGAGTCTGCAACACAACAAAATGATCAATTGTCTCAATAGAAATTGACCACAACACAAACAAAAAAATGGTTGATTAATAGTTTGACCAATTTAACATGGAAAATGCACCCAATAAAAAAAAATTATGTTGATTGACAATATAGCTAATATTGAACCAACAACACCCACAACACTAGCTCCTCCTCCAACAACCCACCAAAACAAACTAGTCGAGTCAACACCACTGCAAGCAAAAAAATATTCAAGAATATAGAATGATATTAACAAAAAAAATAAAGTAGGAAGAAAAGTGTAAATAACCCATGGTCAACACAACATTTAGGCCCACAAAGGAATCCGAAATTGCAACAACTGTCATTTTTTATCCATTTTGTACCTAAAACACACAAATTTTGGACTTATATAATGAAATTGAAAAAGAGTCAATGTTAAGATGGAAAAGATTAGTTAAACATGAAATCCATCTCTCAGCCAGAAAAGAAAAGGAAAAATTAGTTTGGAAACAATGCATTTATTTAGCCTAGGAAAAATCACAAGTCTGACCACCAAGCTTAGAAGCCAACCAACTAGATTCTCTTATTCACTTTGTACAAAAAAATGGTAGAATTAAATTTACAATTGCATGGGGAAAATTGATAATTAAATGGGAGAAGAAGAAAAATTACAAATGTAAGACGAAAGTGGATGACACATCAACCATTTTGTAGTTTGAATACCAAACGTTTAATTATACTCAAGAAAAATTAGAAGTGGCCATGGATCATGCATCAACCTTGAGCACAATCTCGAACAACTCGTTGACCTATTCTACATTGACCTACAACAAATTAAAGGTGTAACGAGCCTTACTAAACAATTTGAAAAGTAAAATAAATGTAAAAACTAACTTCATAGCTCAAAAGGATTTATCAAAATAAATCGATGCTTTGAGGAAGTCGAAATGCTATTGATCCAACAAGAGAAACAATGTTATAGGGAAGGAAATAAAGCACAAATGAAAGTTGAGAATGATGTAGAACACCTTAATTAAGTAATCAAGAAAGTGCAACAAATGGAGAAAAAAGGTATTAGCTTGACTTGACTAAAGTTCCAAATTCTTCACTCAAAAATGAACTCAATTACCTAACACAAATGAGGTTACTCAAGGTTCACACATAGTATGTTATAGATGAATAACACACATTTGAACACTAATTGAATTCACTAGTTCCCCATATCTATGAAGCTTTCTTGAATTGAATTTAGAAGCAATAAATTCCTTGACCACAATCTGCACCAACATGTCCCCCTCGACCAAGGTTCCACTTTTTTCGGTCCAAGTGGCTTAGATTCAAATTTTCCATCTACAAGTTAGCATGTATCAATAGAGGTAGAGGATTCTAACTTGGAAGAAGCATAATGAAAAGAAAAATGGATTAAATAAATAGGAAAATAAGTACCCTTTCATACATGGCCAAAAGTGATTCTAAAATAACTTGTCAATCAAAGAATGCAAGAAAAACAATTGAATCCAACGACAATAGATGCATCATTGGCTCAAGTATGGCTATCAAATCGAACAACATTAGATCCAATGAATATTGATGAAGTTTGAAAGCAAGCAATAATATTACTTCGACATCTCAGTATTCCACTCATTAATTTTTCATTAAAAACATTTTGTAATAAATTCTTTGTAAATGTTATAATTATAAGTCTACATATCTGGCTTACTCAAGAAAAGAAAGGACTTGAGGTGGTGGGAGATGTTGGAAGGGCTAGTTGACCATGTCAACCAAATCTGATAGTTCACCAAAATTAAAGAGTACTTGACTATCTGATCAAGGTAATTAGATAGTTACAACTACTTTGTAAATGAATACATAATGTAGATATGCAACAAAGAAGAAATGATGGTAGTTGTCACTATTGTGATATATCAATGAAAGTGCAAATTATACCTTGCTTGAACTTCTATGTTTTTTATGCATGTGCTATGTATTGTTACATAATATTATTTAATACTTTATGTAGAAATACTATGGATAACTACTTTTTACAATCTCATAAATTACAACAATTATTCAATAGAGAAAATTTGAGGTCTAAAATGGGCCTCCTAAGAAAAATGTACAACCAAAATAAAATTTATAAGGACCAATAGGATTCAAGATGATAATGTCAACCATGGGAGATGGTTCACCATTTTTGGAGTAAAAAGGTAAAAACATTACAAATAATAATAATAAATAATAAAACTACTTTTTCAATTCATATTTTCAGCTTATCTCCCTAAGGTTTTACTCAAATTTCAAGTGGGAATACTCGTTAGATGCAAACTTTAAATCATCATCCAAGGAGTACCTATGTTGCATACTTTTGATGGACCATGCTACACGAAAAATGAGAAATACATGAAAAAACATGATTACAATCACACTTTTGATGTACTTCTATTTTTTTGTGTCGCAGGGTCCATCGAAAGTATGCAACATGGGTACTCCTTAGATGAGGAACCAAATTTCGCATCCAATGAGTGCTCCTGTTCGAAATTTGAGTAAACCCATAGGGATATAGGTTGAAAATACGATTTGAAAAAGTAGTTTTTTTTTCCTTTTTCCCTCTAAAATTTAATGATGTAATCTAATCTTATTTATTATTTCCACTATCATTTTAGAATTTCCTTAGAAGGCCTATTTTAGACCTCAAAATTTATCTAATGATCCTCTAAGTGAAAGATGAATGCTTAAATAAATGTGTGCAATCTCTCTCTCTCTCTCTCTCTCTCTATATATATATATATATATATATATATAATTACAATTTTTCTCTCTTTATTTTTATATATTATATATCAATTTGATTTTCAATACATTTTAATATTATTATATTTTTAAATGCCATGTTTCAACTAAAAATATTTATTTATTTATTACTTTTATCCTATAAATCAACTAACAATTTACTTTAAAATTAAAAACCTAAATATATGGAAACATAAATACTCTACCATAAACAATACAACCATTGAAATAATAATAATAATATATTAAAATTTTAAATTTTAAAAATAATAATAAGAAAATTTAAAATTGAAAAATATTAAAAAATACAAATATAAGATATTAAATAGTAAATAATCTATTACACATCTCTATTGAAAACATCATCTCTATTCCCCGATGAGGTGCGATCTAGGCAACATGTGGAGGCCAGCTCCCATGTGTGAACACAAGTGGAGATGTTGTGCATGATGGGCCTCTCGGTCCCTTCACAATTATTCATGCAAAGGGAGCGGTACCGCCATTATGTTAATATTTTGTGTGGGAAATTACTGTGCGTTGGAGTTTGGGGTGGCAGAGAGTTAAGGCAAGGCCCGATGAGCGTACCTAACATTCGTCTCTGCATTTGGGTATGGTGTTGGGCTTTGTGGTGATCGTCTGGGAGAGAGAGAAAGTGTTGAAGGAAGGATTTTAGTGGCCTTGGTGTGTGGGCACTTAACTGTGGAAATTTGTAGGAGTAGTGTATTCGGTTGGTCCCTGTGGGCAGGGCTCCCTGTTACTGTTCATGATAGTGAGGACTGGGCGAGCAAGGAAAGACCCTCATGGTATGAGGGAAGCCTGTTTAGTCACACTTAGAAAGGATGGTAGTTCTAGCCGTCTAGGAAATCTCGGAGAAGGAGGCGAAAACCTAGGTGCCCCTATTATATATGTGATTTCTAGCGTGACTCGGCTTGGTGGATTAGTCTATGTTTTCTGTCTGTCGAATTTGGGAGGTGGTTGTTGACTTGTGGGTCATCTTGAGTAGGAAAATACTATTACATTGTTGTTTTGTGCTCCATCACTTGTGTTGGTCTAGAGGGTGGTGGTGTTTGGTTTATCTGGTGGCTGTGGTCCCTCATTGGTAGAGGGAAGCGTCATTGTGAATTCATGTTATTCTAGGTGGTGTTGTTAGGGTCCTTGGCCAGTGGGGAGTATTTTCTTTGGTGGGGAGTCTCGTGTTTGGTTTTTGTTTGTGGTGTACCTCCTCCATGGTCAATTGTGAAGTCGTTGGCGCGATGAGGATGTTTTCCCTCCCTGGTCACCCATGATGCCGTAGGGGTGGAAGATAAGGCATTGGTCATGGTGATGCCCCGTCAGGGTGGAAAAACTGTTGAGCGTGCACGGAAGGGCAATGTGGGTGTGTGTGGTTGTCGCGGTGGCAACAATAGTGGGGTTAGCAGAGGTGGAGGGTCACAGGGTTGAAGGCAGAAACGAAGGGGCGATGGAGCCTGTGGTGGCAAAGGAAAGCGAGGGTCTGCTAGTCCCGAGGTTTAGGAGGGGTAGGGTCTCCAACACTGTTGTTTGGAGAACCGTTGCACTCTCATTACTAGTGTGATGGATAGGGTGGACATCGCAGAGCGTGTCTTGCACGAGGACCATGTTGTGTAGATGGATTCTCTAGAACGCCTGCAATATTACTTTCGGAGTCAAATCCAGGAAAGACTAGTTGTGATATGGAGGGGTCCGCCCTCTAGGAACGGCCCTAGACAACCCTACATCCATCACATAAGATTACTAGTATGCTTAATGGTGTTTTTTATGTTTTAGCTGTGTTTTGGTGTTTTTGGCCCAAACGTTTATGGACGTTGTCCTTAGCTACTCTTTTGTTTTTTTATCATCTGATGCACTTTTTGGCCAACAAACCGAATCGAGGTGAGACCACATGTTTTGAAAAAAACTCTATATATTCATTTTTCCTAAATAAATAAAATATTGACTTCCCAAAAAAACCATCTCTATTATATAAAAACATCCAACGTGGAAAAACACTCAAAATATGAAATTAGAGAATTAACCCATCAACCATTCATAAACCATTTAACGAAGATTATTGATTGAAAATGTGAAGTCCCATTGTGAAAATTTCATAGATTAAACGGATTGTTAAACCTCTCCACCAAAACTGAAGATTCTTTATTGAAAATGTGAAGTCTCGTTGTGAAAATGTCATACATGAAACGGATTTTTAAACCTCTCCACCAAAAATGAGTAGCTTCGCAAGTACATCCTAGCTATATAAATTTGTCTCAAATGTAAAACGACCAAAGATAGATGTTTTCTTGACATTGAACAACTTTGACTTTGACTATTAGATATTTGCTTGACATTGAAGAAATTTGACTTTGACTATTATATCCGGATCATGCATATGTGGAGACCAATAAGGCCTTGCGAAAACGATCATTTACATTATATCGAGTACATACAGAGAAACACAATTATTTACAGAGAGCCTTATCCACCCCGCTACGCGAGGTGTTACAGAGGCCATCTGATTTCAAATCTTAGACTATTATTATATTCAAAGTTGTAGCATTAAATGTATGTTGTATAGCAGGGCAGATATTGATAAAGTTAGCCTTAAATATATATAGATATTGATATCCTGCAATGAAACAGATGTCGAACAGTTAATGAGCAAATTCTAAATTTAAAATTTGAAGCTCAGATTTCTACATATAACTTGGCGTTGGAATATTTATTGTTTGCTGCATCAGTGGCATCAAAGCTTTATGTTTTCTTTTCGGTCCTTCATGAAAGAAAGACAACCATTTTGTAGTCCTGGAAATTAAGAAAGCCGAAGGTATCTTTAATTCTAAGGTTCATAGAAAACATGAATCAAATCCTTTGATTAACACTTTTCCTTAAACCAGGAAAAATGTATTTTATTCAAGATGACAAGAAATTTTGATTTCATCTTGGAGCAAAAACATGAGTTCTCATTTAGAACCTCCCTTGCTAGCTAATATGTCTCTAAGGCTAATCCTACGTGGATTATAGCTTAATATGTCTCTAAGGCTACGTGGATTATAGTTTAATATGTCTCTAAGGCTAATGATGGATTAGAGAAAATTGCAGTTGTGAATCTTAATTGCATCAAAGGATGCTCTTACCGGATCTTGAGAGGTTATGTGTGCATGCTTAACATGCACAGAAGATGAAGGAACTTTCTCTTCATGTATGGGAGGTGCTTTTCTCTTGTAGATAGGACGTGAAGTGAACGTATTTGAAATAAAATGCACGAGGGAATGAATTTATGAAGCCTAAATTAGTAATTAGTAGTTGATTTGTGTGGGGTTTAATTTTTTTATTTTTTATATTCAAATCTAGTTTCATATATTTTAATTTTAATTTCAATTTCTTATTTCAGGGGATATCTCAAATTGTTATTTCAATTTTATAATCGTTTCAAAATTATATTTTATAGATTTATTAGATTTAAATCTCATATTTTAATTTCATGGAAAAAGATGGATCTCAGAACCACTTAGGAAATAAATAAACTATCCTTAAAAAACTTCTCAAGAGGATTAAACTATTCAAAAAAAACTTTCAAGTTAGACCAATTCTTGTTTTATCCAATATTTTCTCCCACCCAACACTCATATATGAGGGTGAGGGAGGAGAGGTATGGAGATATTGGATAAAAACATTATTATAATAATGTTTTAGCAAATATGTATGCCCATGTAACTTTAATTCCTTAATGGCACCAATTTCAATTTAGAATGTTTTGTAAATTTTATTGGGGCTACCTCTAGTTTTTTGTTGCAAATATTTCTTGACTATAATATGTAATAAAATTGGATGTTTTGTGGGTCTATAGTGAAACTAGAACTCCAAGACAAACATAAGGTGGGGCTTGGATCTAGGTCTAATTAGATATTCATAAATGTCTTCTAGAAGAAATTGAGTTGGAGATGGGAGGAAGGTCATGATTTCAAAATATTCATTGTTGAAACTTCCATTTTGGTGTTTCATATGCCATCAGGTGGGCCAAATTCAAGTTTTTTGTACTCAATATGCTTCTTTAAGCAAGGTATGGATTAAAAAAGTTAAAGATTCATTTCATGAGAGGAATGTGGACGATAGATTGGCCAAAGTTCATTAAGAAGGTAATAGCCCACCAATAGAATTTCAAACCTCTCCAGTGTAATATGGTTCACCTCTACTTCTCCTTCTCTCGTTGATGCTCCCAATAATATTTTTCTTTATTCTCCATGTTCTTATTCATATGCTATGGAAATTCATGAAAATATTAGGAACGTTCAAGACTCCATCTCCTCTAATCTTTATGAACATGAAGGAGTTCCTCCTATCCTTCTTCCTTTAACTCAACCTTTTGTCCTCTTGGGATAGACAAGTCCCAATAAGGAATCCACTATGTTATTGGGGGATGCCCCAAGCCTAAGAATTTTATATATATGTAATTGAAAAGGGATTTTAAATTAATAAATGTGAGTCCAATGCTTTAATGCATCTGATAAAGCCACAAAGCTTCCCCTTTAAATTGATATCATCTTCATTCCAAAAATAAAAATAAGGATAGATTTTCTAATTTGGGTGAGCTAGCCATGGAAATATCCCTTGCTTCCATGGTAGTGAGGAAATCCAACCTACCAAATTCCCAACAAAAGACATTGATAGATATTAAAATATGAATGTAAACAACAATTCTAAGGGCCCTTAGAGTAGTGAAATCTCTAGATAAAGATTCCACATGATCTACCTCTATTTTAGTGCATGATTGGTAAGGGAACTCACAAATTTATTCCCTCCAAAGGCTTGTAAAAAATCGTAAGTTTGGAATAATATTAATTGAAGAAACAATGGTTGTGAGCTCAAAAAATGAGGTTTCTTTTGAACCTTGGTTAATTGGATGATCTTTTTGTACTCTGGATGTAGAAGGCCAATTAGCAGTATTGCTAACAACATGGTGTCCTACATTCCAATCGATTTTGACGGAAACCTTACTACTACCCATTTTGGTAGAATTAGAAGTAGATGGGATTTTTTGTGAGAATAATAAACCTATATGTTTTGCATTTTGATAGAAGGCCCTTCTCGAAGTATCTGGAATATCAATGAGTTTTTTTAATATAGAAACATTATTTTAGGTGGATACCCCACACATGAACATTTGGGATATTTTCTCTACCATTTCCTTAAAATTCATAAATTGGTGGATGTGGTGTTGAAAATGGAAACAAGAAATGTTGAAAATGGCACCAAGAAAGTTTCTAATTTAATTTTCCCTTGAATTAAATTAGAATAAAATTGTAATTCAACATCACATGACAACTTGTACGAGTTAACTAAGTTATTTTTACTTAGTTGATTCAATTAATTCGAGTTGAGGGTCTAACTTGAGTCATGTAGAGTGGCTCCTACAAAATAGGAGGCCTCTTTGAGTTTGTTTTGAGTTGTAATTAATTAACTTTGTTTATCTTAGTTAAAGTAAGTTTAACTAGTTCCAACTATTGGAGGAACTAGTGAGAGGTAAAAGTGTGGAACTTGAACTTGGACCACATGCAATGATCAATTAGATAACTGATAAATCATTCATAAATAGCTCATGCATGTCAGATCAGAGAAAGGCCCAATTGAGATTGGATTTCAAGGGAAGTATACTATCATTTGTATAACCATCCAAATTGTATCAGTGGTGCATGTAGTCAGAGGAAGGCCCTAGATGTATTGTGCGGTTCTAATTGGGAATTTCCCTAATTAATAGGGGTTAATTACCCTATTAGAACCCTATAATTTACAGTATCACAAGGTGACTAATTATTTTCTCTTTGCAAATTTTTCATAATTTGCAGGATGCCAATATTCAAAATCCTTTCCAAAGCAAGAATCAAAGAAGGAAGTAAAGGAAGCAGTTAAGGTAGAAAAAGCAAGCAAAGGCAGAGCCTTGAACGTGTTTGGGTCAAGTCATGCACCCTAAGCGGGTCAAGTCATGAACGAGCCTCCTACGAATAACAAAGAAATGAAATCAATCGTGTCATCACCCTCCACCTTTCCTCCATCTCCACTCACCCCCTCATCATCTAATGGTCCTTGTTTCATTTCACACTCCCCACAACGTCTGAAATTTAACCATGGGGGGGGGGGTCCGAAATGAGTGGTATTCCTTACCACCATCCTCGCTATGTGTCACCTTCCGCAATTTCACACCCCCTTCTCTATTACTTCTTATCAACTTAGGACGCCTCCGAAAACCAACCTTGGGTTTTAAGTTCATGATATAATGTTCCAAAGGCGATATGCGATGGAGTGGGACCCATTCACCTGCATTACAATCCTTTTTATTTTCATTTTCCTTTAAAAACGTTAGACCTTACCTTTTCTTCCTTTTCCACTTTATATTGCTACTTTACCATTTCTTTCACCATTGTACCATTGTTTTAACTCTACTTCCTATCTCCCTGATTGCAATTAAAGTGGGCCAGTCCCCTTGACACATCACCTTTTCACCCCACCATCCATCACACATCGAAAATATTACAACTTACTGTTAAAATGCCCGCAAGGTATTTCTTTTAACTTGCGACGCGATCGGGCCCCACCACAGCAGCTTCACCCCCCACTCTGCAGCCATTTGAAATATGTTGATATACACTGACATATGATATAAAACATCATAAACATACCTTACCATTGAAACATTCGCCACTTTATAACTTCGCCGATGTTATGGGTCCCATCTTGCCACATCATCCTCCAATCGACGCACATCGCACTTCGCATCCATTAAAGTTTACCTTCGCTCTTAAATGTTAAAAATTGCAATCTGTGGGCTGCAGTCGGGTCCACCTTCCTCCACGTCACTCCACCCTCCCCGTAGTTCGCACTTCGCATCCCTCAGAGTTTACCTTCACTGCTAAATGTTAAAACTTGCGATCTGCAGGCTGCGGTCCGATCCCACCTGACCTGCCACGTCAACAATGTACTTCACATCATATTGTTGAAACTGTTTCTTATAACTTAAACTCTAAAAACTGTGAAATGTGATGCTGCCACGGATGCGATAAAGTGCAGGAGTAAAATTTAAAGGTTTTCAGGTTCGGTATGTTGAGTTTTTTCGATGTTTTTCTTAGAAAAAGGGATAAAACACAACGAAAGGCTCGGGTAGCAAAAAGACACCAAGGTCAAGTCAGGCAAGGCATTCTTACATGATGATTGTGCTATAACTGACAAAAGGCATTCAAGGGGGAGATAAGCCCCGAACATGCAGGCAAGTATGAGGGATCGAGTCAGGCAAAAGGATTTCACACATAACACATCAGCATAAACACCCGCAATAATGAAAAGTGGCCAGCACTACATAGTTTTGATTACCAAACACCTATTTTTTGTGAAACAGAGCCAGATGTCAGATCCTCCATTGGTTGCCTCTTCAAAACCATCACAGCCACCTCCAAAGCTTACTGTTCGATCTTTCGAGGAGCCATTGAAGCATTTGGATCTACAAAGAGTTGCCCAAAATTAATTCCAGAGGCGGTGCTGTTGTCAGAGATGTCTGATCAGGCCTTGCATGGCCACATTTGTGCATTTTCTACTAAATTGTAATCAATGAAAGGTTGTTGAGTAAGATAGGGCAACCGACTTAGTCTTTAGATAAATATTGCATGCCTTAGCAGTATCAAGGGTTGGAAAATTGGACCCTGATGAAGCTTGAATTGTAAGAAGTATTGGAACTCCGTAACTGTTTGAGTTGGGCATCAATAATAAGAGATCGTTCACAGGATTCTCTAGCTAGGTTAATGGTGATTTTTTTCCTCTGTATTAATATTTTCCTTTGTCTTTTTATGTTGTGCATCAATTTATCTAATTTCAAAACAGAAAAGTTAGATTAATATTTGCTAAAAGATCACCTTAATTCTGTCTATGTTTGTTATCTTAATGTTTTCCTCTGAGACCTAAATGTAGAATTCAGAGACGATTAGCTCTGGATTTAAGTTGAACCTTAATATCCTTCTCCCATCTCATATTCACACTACTAGTAAGATCCACTCTGCATAGTTAGCTTGCCCTTTGAATGCCCTTGAAAAGTTGATGCACAATTCTACCTTTTATGAATCCATAGCCCAATGGATTAAGTTTCACAAATCTATCTATCCAACCACCTAATCAGTCAAGCAAACAGCCCCCATCAATGTAACTAGCCTAATATCAGCACTTATAATCATCAAGTTAAATAATAAAAATAGAGAGAGCCCTCTCTGAGTCTAGGAAGGCTAGGTCCTGGACTCCAAAGGAGTTTGATGTTGTCCTCTATCGTTCATTCTTGCCAATCTTATGAATTATAGGGCCACAACATAATGGTGACCATACTAGGGAGGGGAGTTATTGAAAAAGCTTAATATTTCATCAAAACTCAGAAACCCCAGTCAAAATATTGTATGATTTGAGTATTTTCCAAGATTGGTATGTGGTTGTTGATGGTGGAAAACAAGCCAGACACAAGAAAGTTGAAATCGTCCACCTGGCGACTCCAATTCATATCAATTCTATTCAAATACTCCACTAGAGGAAGGACCTGAAACATGACCAGTCATCTTAGAAAGAGAAAGTATTTAAGCCCAAATTGGATTCAAGAAATTGTTGTTTTTATCTGTAACTATGTTCTATTGTACTTTAAGCCTGATCAAGAGTACACTGCTAAGGTTTACATTGATCATTGGCAAATTGATGAGCCTCAAAAAGCTAAGCCCAAAATTTTAGACCACGTACATACTTGTACACCTGTGCATATCCTTGATGCACTTGTAGAAAACCCAGTGGCACATAAGCCTTGTACTTCATATCCTACTCTTGCAAAAGCTCCAAATGGTTATAAGCCTCCTGCTTTACTACCTATACCTGTAAAATTCCCAGACAGATACAAGCCTTTGGTTTTTCCTCCTATCCTACATGACCTCCTTGCAAATTTTATCAATAATATACCCATATTTGATGGAGAAAATGCAAAGATCACTGCTGAAAAGCACATTTAAAATCTTGAGGATTTCCTTGGTTTGTTTGAGGTGGGAGAAGATGATGTGCGTATCAAAATGTTTGCCCTATCATTGCAAGGAAAAGTTAAAAGTTGGTTTAAATATATTCCAGCTGCAAGCATTAGAAATTTTCATCAATTCACACATGTTTTCCTAGATAGATGGGTGGTCATGGGAATTTTTTTTCTCATCATAGAAGAATACAACCATTTAAAAAGGCAGCCTGGGGAGACAGTACAACATTTTTCAGCCAGGTTCAATAAGGTATACCATTCAATATTAGCTATGATAAAGCCACCCCCAAGATGAGCTCTCTTGCACTACCCAGATGCATTTGACTGAGAGATGGAATTCTGGTTAAGAGAAAGGGAGCTAACAACCCTAGAAGAAATGAAAAATGTGCCAGTTGATGTGGAAGCCAACCTACTGAATAGGGAAGAAAAGGTAAAAGCAATGAAGAAGGACAAAATAGAAAGAGAGCGATTGATATCTTCAGAGATAAAGCTAGATATGTTGACAAACGCAGTCAACGAAATGATGCATATGATTAGTAGGAAATAGGAACTTGATGATCAGATACCTCCTGTTCCATTAGTTCTGAAAAAGAAAAACATCAATGTACCCAAGCAGTTTGCATCCCGTCCCAGACACCCAAAAACAGACAATGATTGTTTCATGTACTCTATCCACAACGCAGCCAAAGATGAAGTCCAAAATCAGAAGGAGGCAGGGAAATCCCCAACAACAATGTACATGATAGACGACCTTTAATACAGAGGTAGCCATCTTGGATATGATTATCAAGAGGAAGACTATAAGGTTGAGATGGAGGCTGACTGTATAGAGAAGCCAGGATTGTATCCATGGGAAGATGAGGCCTGGTCACCACCATGCAAAGATGACAATAAAACTTTGCATACTGAGCAAGGTTGCAAAGAGGAAAATGCAGGAGGTTTTCAAATAAGTACGAATGCCTTCCTATATCTTTTGCCTCACTCTTAAGAGAGAATTACAAGCAGGTTGAAAATAGGAAGGAGGAGGAATGCTCTAATGAATCAGTCAAGGAAGAGAGGGATGATACAAAACGTTTTTTAGATCCATAAGTTCCCCCACTGAGTATAATATGAAACATATGATGAATTGATCTAAATTGATTCTTTGCCCTTATGCTTTGATGCATTTCAGATTGTGAAAGGGGATTTGGATCACATTCTAGTTGATAATCACAGGAGAAGGGAACTCTCTCACCCATCAGATGAGAAAATCAGGGATGATAAAATATTTGTTTTAGATCCAGGGGTTCAGCCCGCGAGTTCTTTTGAATTTCATGTAGTAGATGAAATCACAGAGTTTGAAAGAGATGATGGATTGATCCAGTTTGACTCTCTACCTTTGTGCTTTAATGAATTTCAGATTATAAAAGGGAATTGGTATCACATTCTGGTTGATAGTCATAAGAGAAAACATGAGGTCTTAGAAGAACCAACACTACCATCTAAAGCACCACATGAACCAATAGCATACGCGTTAGATGGTTTCTTCTTTCAAATTCAATATTCTTGTGTTCATAATGCTCTCAAAATATACTATGATATGGATATGATCAGATAGTCTTCACCATTGTTTGATTCAGAAGAAGTAGTGGCACAACACTCTTCAGGTAGCATGCAAACATGTTCCGAGTTGATTGAAGACTTGGAGAGCACATCTGCAGTACCAAGATATGACGCTAAGTGGGCTGAGTCAGAATACCAAAAATAAATCAAGAGTATCTTGATCCAATGGTTGTCTATATGGAGGAATTGTTATTTACAAAGCCTGCACATATTTCCGGCATGACAATTGTCTTTCAAATATACCAAGATCCATGTAAATAAGATCATGTCAGGAATTTCTATAAAATACTATTATTAGGTTTGTAGTTGAACATGGTGAAGAGAAATGAAAGAACAAATATACTAGAAAAATTGCTTGACTGGTTGCACTGGCATTATTGTATTGTTTAGAAGGGAAGCCATTTCAGTAGATTAGGGTAGGTAGGTGTGCAAATAAGCTCAGTATTTTGAGCATTTTTCCAGTTTTAGTTTTAGACTGCTTTTCAGTATGTTTCGGACTTTAGTTTCAGCTTAGTTCTGGCTTTACCATTCAAGTTTTCAAGGTGCAACAATATGTTCATCTTGATGGATTACAGTGGATAAGGGAAATTGTAGTTTCAGTTCAGATTTCAGTATGCCACTAAGCTGGCTGGCCTAGCATGTGGTCTATTTTATTAGTCAAAGTCGGGAGGAACAATCAGCTAATTTCCAGTCACAAAGTGCTTGAAAAATCAAGATACAAGGGTGAGATCAACTCAATGGATCAGGCCACTAGTCTGAAGTGTTCTTGACACCTCCTGAAGGAGCTACCATCCCCAGATGGAGCCACTATTAGAACCCTGTAATTTACAGTAACACAAGGTGACTGATTATATTCTCTTTGAAAAATTTTCATACTTTACATGGATGTCAATATTAAAAAATTCTTTCCAAAGAAAGAAACAAAGAAGGCAACAAAGAAAGACGTTAAGGAAGAAAAAACAAGCAAAGGCGGAGCCTTGAACCTTTTTAGGTCGAGTCATGCACCCTAAGCGAGTCAAGTCATGAATGAGTCTCCTACGAATAACAAAGAAATGAAACCGATCACGTCATCGCCCTCCACCTTTCCTCCATATCCACTCACCCCCTTATCATCTAACACCCGCCCTTGCTCTACCAGGCCCCTCGTATATCCGAACTTTAAAAATAACAGTCCGAAATGAGTATTATTCCCTACCACCATCCCTGTTACATGTCTCCCTTCCATAATTTCACACCCTCTTCTCTATTACCACTTATCACCTTAGGACCCCTTCAAAAACCAACCTTGGGTTTTAAGTTCATGATATAACGTTCCAAAGGCAATATGTGATGTAGTGGGACCCATTCACCCACATTACAATCCTTTTTCTTCTCATTTTCCTTTAAAAACATTAGACCTTATCTTTTCTGCCTTTTCCACTTTATATTTCTACTTTACCTTTTCTTTCAGCGATTTACCATTGTTTTAACTCCACTTCCCATCTCCCCAATTGCAATTAAAGTGGGCCAATCCCCTTGACACGTCACCTTTTCCCCCTACCATCCATCGCACATCGCAAATATTACCACTTACCATTAGAACGCTTGCAAGGTATTTCTTTTAACTTGCGATGCAGTCGGGCCCCACCCCAACAACTCCGCCCCCCACTCCACAACCATTTGAAACACATTGACATATCATATAAAACATCATAAATGTACTTTACTACTGAGACATTCACCAATTTATGACTTCACCAACTTTGTGGGCCCCATCTTGCCACATCATCCTCCAATCGTCGCACATTGCACTTCGCATCCGTTAAAGTTTACCTTCCTTCTTAAATGTTAAAACTTGTGATCTACGGGTTGCGGTCGGGTCCCACCTTCCTCCACGTCACTCGTCCCTCTCCGCACTTCGCACTTCGCATCCCTCAGAGTTTACCTTAATTGCTAAATGTTAAAACTTGTGATCCGTGGGTTGTGGTCCAGTCCCACCTAACCTGCCACGTCGACTTCGTACTTCGCATCGCATCACCGAAACTATTTCTTATAACTTAAACTCTAAAATGTCCGAAATGTGATGCTGTCACGGATGTGATAAAGTTCAGGAGTAAAATTTAATGGTTTTCAGGTCCGGTATGTTGAGTTTTTTCGCTATTTTTCAAAGAAAAAGGGTTAAAACACGGAGAAAGTCTCAGGTAGAAAAAAGACACTGAGGTAGCGTCGAGCAAGGCATTCTTACATGATGGTTGTGTTATAATGGGAAAAAGGCATTCACGAGGGAGATAAGCCCTGACTAGGTAGGCAAGTATGAGGGATCGAGTCGGGCAAAAGGAGTTCACATAGAACACATCAACATAATCACCCGCAATAATGAAAAGTGGCCAAAACTTCATATTTTTGATTACCCAATGCCTTTTTTCCGCGAAACAGAGCCAGATGTCAGGTCCTCCATTGGTTTCCTCTTTGAAACCATCACAACCACCTCCAAAGCTTACTGTTTGATCTTCCAAGGAGCCATTGAAGTGTTTGGATCTACGAAGAGTTGCCCAAAATTAATTCCAGAGGCGATGCTTTTTTCAGAGATGTCTGATTAGGCCATGCATGGCCACACTTGTCCATTTTCTGCTAAATTTTAATTAATGAAATGTTGTCGAGTAAGATAGGGAAACCGACTTAGTCTTTAGATAATTACTGCATGCCTTAGAAATATCAAGGGTTGGAAAATTGGACCCTGCTGAAGCTTGCATTGTAAGAAGTATTGGAACTCTGTAACTGTTTGAGCTGGGCATCAATAATAAGAGACCGTTCACAGGATTCTTGAGCTATGTTAATGGTGATGTTTTTCCTCTGTATTAATGTTTTCCTCTATCTTTTCATGTTGTGCATCAATTTATCTGATTTCAAAACGAAAAATTTAGAGTAAGATTTGCTAAAAGAGAACCTTAATTATATTTGTGTTTGTTATCTTAATGTTTTCCTTTGAGACCTGAATGCAGAATTCAGAGATGGTATTCTCTTCATTTAATTTGAACCTCAATCTCCTTCTCCCATCTCATATTTACGCTACTAGTAAGATCCTGTCTACATAGTTATCTTTCCCTATCAATGCCCTTGAAAAGTTGATGCACAATTCTGTCTTTTATGACTCCATAGCCCAATGAATTAATTTTTACAGCTTTGTCTGTCCAACCACCCAATCAATCAAGAAAACAACCCCCATCACTGTAACTAGCCTAATGTCAACACTTATAATCATCAAGTTAATCATAAAAACAGAGAGAGCCCTCTCTGAATCTAGAAAGGCTAGGTCTTGGACTCCAAAGTGGTTTGATGTTGTTCTCAATCGTTCATTCTTTCCAATATTCCAAATTACGGAGTGACAACATCCCCAAGGAAACAACGCAAGGAAATATGGATCCAAGTAGGAATAAAATTTCTTAAGTATTGTCCTAGGCTTATCTAGGAAGAAGACAGATAGAGATAATGTATAGGTTTCTCTGGTTTGAGAAAATAATTGTAATCTTCTCATATTTTATGACTAATGCAATATTTAGATAGTGAGGTTTTTAGTTGTGGCTTTCCCCAGGAAATCATTGTGTAATGTGTTGATTGAATTATTTCTCTTGTATGCTTTGTTATTTAGTGTTCATTTATTGGTTTCTATAATTGGTAGAGTAGATTCAAGTCTATTGTTTTAGCATACTACAATTAGCAGTTCGGATCTACATGGATTTTATACATGTGGAGCCAATCAAGGTTGTTCCAACATGGTGAAAATTTAAATGAAATGAAGAAGAAATCTCAAAAAGGCTATATTGTTTCCCTAGCATTTGAATCTTAGGGTATAATTTCTTCCTAAATCATCGTAGCATCTAGAGGTCTATATAGCCACCTTTATGTTATGTTTAAAATGGAGAAGGTGGATTTGAAATTGGTGTGTACCCTCAAGATTAATCATGCATGGTTCTTAGAATAAGATTATGAATAGAAAATTGAAGAGATATAACAGGTTCCCATTTGGTTGGATTTTCAATCATATTTTATGAAACAATTTATAGAAAATGTTTCCAAAATAAAACCAAA
Organism: Pinus albicaulis; assembly: GCA_034641835.2. NCBI lineage: Eukaryota > Viridiplantae > Streptophyta > Pinopsida > Pinales > Pinaceae > Pinus > Pinus albicaulis. The sequence continues at coordinate 956,193,023 of CM076573.1, forward strand.
GTCCAATATTTAATTTCTTTCTTTTAAATAAAATTTTCGGCTATTTCTAAAATAAATAGAGTTAAATATTAAGAGGATTGTTTAGGAAAATTCATTTATTATTTTATTCAATGAAGGCCATGTTGATTTGATATCTCTATAGTTAGATCCAAAAGACCTCTTAGAAAAGGAATAAATTTCATGGCATCTGAAGACTTGAGCTTTTTGGACCCAGGAAGGGAAAACTTTAGGAGTGAAATTTCGCAAATGGATTATTTTTTAGACATTTTCTGGAAAAATATTCGCCAATTTCATTAAAAATGTATATGTTTTTTACACACACGCACACACGCGCACACACACACACACACACACACACACATATATATATATATAGATATATAGATATGATTAAATGGATGATATTCGCCAAACAATTGCTGATTTTAATAGTAAATTACATGTTTTTTATTGAATATTCGCCAACATCCTATACATATGAATTCTCAAACCAAAGTAGTTTCCTACAATATTATATATAGGAAAAATAGCAAATCCTTAAAAAATACCATTGACCCGGAAGGGGCCATCAATACTAAATAATTTCACAAGTTTTATAACTATTGAAATATCCTAAACTCTATATTGGAGTTTCATAATTCTAAGGGAGATTTGGTGAGGTATTTCTAAGCAATGGCTAAGGTAGGGGTCTAATAATTTAATTCTTCTTTAAGGAGAATTGAGGATTTCCAATTTAGGAGATCCTTCACATCCTTAGGTTGCTTCATGTGGCTATCAATGAAAAAATGAATAATAGTTTGGAAGAATAGGTATCATAGGGAGAAATCACGAGTACTCTCTTTTCAATTTTAAAAAAGAAGGAAATATTAGGTATAGATGGGATTTCAGTGGAGTTTATAGATGATTATATGATCTCATAAAATTGACCTATTAGTAGTCTAAAAATATTAACAATATGGTTCAATGCCTAGAGCCATGAACTCCACCTTAATTGCACTCATTCCAAAAAAAATATGCTTCCTCTTTCAATGAATACATGTCTCTCTGTCTGAATAAAAAAAAAATCCCCGACGGCTCAAACCTATTTTCAATGCTATTATCTTAGATGAACACTTCACCAAAATTTTTAAATCATGATGTTGTTGCTTTACCACATGAAGACCTACATTTTGTTATATATTTTAAACTTTTAGTGATGATCCTCAAATGGGCCCAGGTAACATCCTGTGGCTGATGTCCTATGTAAATAAAAAGAAGACCAAGGTCACGTGACATGTATTCGAATCTGAATGTTGGGTAAAAATAGTGATGGGTACCATTAGTGCTTAATAAATGGCTATGGAAATTGGCAAAGGCATTAGCAAAGGAAAAGTGGCAATAATTGGCATTTATTTAAGAAAATAAAGGAAAATAGGAGAAATGGAAGATGAAGGGTCACATATTTGCATGAGCAGAAAATTGAAGGAAAATGAAGAAAATAGAGGCCTCAATGATAAATAAAAAAAAAAAAGGCTTTTGAGGATGAATTGCTAGCCATTTTGACAATTTTTGTGGTGGAGCTCCCTATTATGCTCTCATTCTCTCATACTCTTGTACACTTAGAGCCTTCTTGGAGCATGCTTGGAGCATTCTAGTTTCATTTGGATTGAAGAAAGGAGGAAAAAGAAAGCAGGAAAGCGCAAGGGAACATGTGGATAAATAGCTATAGTTAGATTGTATTGAAATTCAACAAGAAAATACACCACATACTAGTGTGGGATTCGAGTCACACATTGGTGAGGAATTCAGCTACACATTAGTGCTAAATGTGGGGGTCTAATTTATTTTTCCCTTAAATAAATTGGACAATAAATTGTAATTTCACCTCATAAAAACATGTATCAGTTAACCAAGTCATAAAGACTAAGTTAGCTTAATAATTTCGAGTTGAGGGTATAAGATGAGGCGTGTAGAGTGATTCTATTATTTTGGGGTTCTAGTTGCAGTTGTAGCACTAGTGTGGTGTGATTGTAATCAATTAACTCAAATTAATTGAGTTAAAACCAGTTTAACTAGTTCTAACTTAGTGATGAGCTATTGAGAGGTCCTATGAATTAAATTGGATTTAATTCACAAGGAGTGATCAATCAGATAACTGATGATTCACTATTAATAGTTGCATGCATGTCATATCTGATGAAGACCCAGTTGAGACAGAGGTTAAAGGGAAGATAACTATCAGTTGTATTATTAGCAAATTGCCTGGGCACAATTATAAAGCCACAAGAAGGACATGATGGATTGCCCAATCAAGGAAAGTTGTAATTCCTATTTAATATGGATTTATTTCTCTAGGAATTGTGTGAGAAAGACACGTTGGAGGAATGCAAGAAATCGGTTAAGTGTTTGTCCAATTTTGCTTAGATCAATGTCAGATGATTGGTAGAGTGCATGAGATTCTTGTGAGAAAGAATGCATTGTATTGTTTCATGACTCCTTGAATTAATATATATTAGAGATAGAGGGGTTTTTAGCAATTTCTTTCCCCATGAATATCTTGTGTTGTGCAACTGATTTACTTCTTTCTCTTACTTACATGTGATTGAGCGATCATGTTTTATATTCCACAAATAGTGTATAATGATTCAGTATCTTGTTTTAGTACATTACATGATTAGATTGAATCCATTGGTATAATTTTTACATGGTATGAGAGCATCAGGAATCACAATAGAGAGAATAAATTGATTTTGTGTTAAACATGATTCAAATTTGCAGATTCATTCTTTGGACCTAGCATCTAACCAGGATGTCTTTCACTGGCTTGAGACTCGAATATGCAATTGAGGGAAATTCAAACTATATTGCATGGAAGTACAATATGAAGGAAGCATTGGAGGATAATGGGCTAAATGATTTCAATGACACTCATATTCCTGAACCCCCTTAGGAAGACGTTGCGCAGCATGAAGCATGGAGGAATAATGTTGGAAAGGTAAGGAAGATCTTATTAGAGGGAGTTCGAGATAATATTGTCTCGAGTCTCCATGGCAAGGAAACTCCATATGCTATGTGGAAGGCATTGATAAATTTGTTTCAAAGTAGCAGTAACCACAGGAAATTGGCACTCAAGGACAAGCTCAGGAAAATCAAAATGTAGAAGGGCGACACAATCCAAAAATACTTGACCAATTTCACTCAATGTTGATATGAGCCTGGAAGTGTTGGGATTACTGTGGTTGATGATGAATTGGTGAGCCTAGCACTTCTAGGACTTCCCAAGAGTTGGCATAGTTACGAGGACTCCGTGAATGGGAGGGAGAAATTACCAAAGTGAGAGTGACTATGGTCGGATTTGGTACAAGAAGAGTTTTGGCGGAATACCAAGGATGGATCCTCATCCAAGATTGATGATGAGCAAAATTATGCCTTAGATGGAAAGGAAAAGAAGGGGAAAGGGAAGAAGTTCCATTCCAAATCCGAGACCGGAAAATAATGCAAGAAACGAGAAATTTCAAAGGTGAAAATTTTCAACTTTCATGTTCATGGACAGTATGCCACAAATTGTCCACAAAAGAAGAAGAACAATAAGAAGGCTTTGGGAGCTGCAGTGAGTGAAGCTTTTGCTTCACAGTTTGAGTTGGACTTCTCTCTCATCGCATACATGGTTTCAACTATGATGGGATCTATGTGATACTTGGATAGTGGATCATCTTTCCACATGACTGGAAACAAAGAACTCTTTAGTAACTTGGATGAGAAGGATCTTCAGATGCACATCGCGATGGGTGAAGATGGGAGATATAGTGCTACTAGCATTAGTACAGTTAATTTCCAAAGAGAGTCAGGTAGACCTTTCATATTAAAATCTGTCATGCATGTACCAGGCTTGAAAATAATTTAGTTTCAATTGCTATGTTGGAGGATCTTGGATATGATGTCACTTTTAGTGAAGGAAAGGTGTTCCTTCGTCACAAAGCCATAGGATAGGTGAGAAATATTGGGGTTCGTGTGGAGAACATCTACAAACTTGATGTAGATGGATGTGTAGCATTAAGTAGTAAAGAAGATGAGGTGGTGAGCTGAGATACTGGTGAATTATGGCATAGGAGGTTGGATCATCTACACCACAATTATTTGAGAATCATGCAGCGGATTTCTACAGGGATTCCAAAGGGTATACTTGTGCGCAGAGACACATGCAAGGGTTGTACTATGGGGAAGTATAAAAATGCCACCTTTCACGAGAAGGAGAACCAACCAATGAAAATCCTTGAGAGAGTTCACTTAGATGTGTGTGGACCATTCTCAACAGCTTCCACAACAAAGCTCATGAATTCTGTGATTTTTGTTGATGATTTTTCTAGAAAGTGTTGTATTTGCTTGATGCAGAAGAAAGATCAGACGTTCTCCAAGTTTTTTGAGTTCAAAGCACTGGTAGAGAAATATACAAGGAAGAAGGTGAATGCTCTAAGCAACGACAATGGTGGTGAGTATATCTCTAATGAATTCAAGAACTTCTGCTCCAAAGAAGGAATTCAGAGAGAATTGATTGCACCACTTAACCCACAACAAAATGGGGTTGCACAAAGAAAGAACAAAACAATTGTGGGAGTAGCATGATCTATGTTACATGATCAGGGCCTACCGTTGCATCTGTGGGTAGAGGCATGTAACACAGTGGTATTTGTGCAGAACCATAGTCCTCATCAGATACTTGGCATGAGTACACCAGAGGAGTCTTTTTTAGGTAAGAAACTGGATGTTTCATATTTTAAAATTTTTGGCTCATCTGTGTATTGCCATGTGACCAAAGATGCTAGGAAGAAGTTAGAACCAACAACAGAGGTTGGGATATTTGTGGGGTACAAAGATACTCCCCAAAACTCTCAGGTGTATTTTATGGCATACAAGATGACAGTTGTTAGGAGAGATGTGAAATTTGATGAGGAGTAAGCCATGTGATTATCCCTTGAGAGGGAGATTCACTTGCATGCACAAGAGGAACTCTTAGTTCCAAAGGATGAACCTCAGGTTGTGGAGTAGCCACAAGCAGAGGAATAGAGAGAGGTAGAAACCATGCCAGGGAAAATTTTAGGGGCTAATATTTGCAGGTGGGCTAAATTTCCAAGATTTTTCCAAACAAAAGATTCACCATTTTCCTTTTTTTTTTTAAATTGATTCGCCCAAATTTTATAATATAAAATCAAGTTACCCTAAAAATTGCCAAATTTTTATATATAGTAATATAAAATGATTAGAAAACTAACTAGTTTTACAAAAATAATATTAAAAAATTACAATTTACATATTGGGTACTACTAAGATTCGCCAAGGTTTCTAAACTTTAAGATAAACATCCATCCTTAAAAATTTCCCTGAACCACTCATGCAGAGCCATCCACCAGAAATGGTAGGAAACGCACCAGAGAGGCTCACAGATTTATGCTAGATGCGACAAAGAATGTAGGTGCACCTACATCACAACACAGGTAGAGAAGGTCCCCAGACAGGTATATTGGATACATTGCTCTTATGAGCGAATGTATTGTGATAGAACCATCCCCTTTTGAGGAAGCAGTGCAACATCTGGTATGGGTTGATGCCATGGTTGAGGAGTATGACTCCATTATCAGAAACAGTGCATGTGAAGTGGTCCCAAGACCAGTGGGGAAGTCAGTGGTTGGATCCAGGTGGACCTATAAGGTGAATCAAGCAGTAAATGGAGTGTGGAGAAATACACGGTCAGGCTTGTGGCCAGAGGATTCTCACAGTTAGAGGGGATTGACTGAAAGGATAATTTTGCACCAGTTGCAAGGTACTCATCGATTAGATCCATCCTTGCAATCTCATTGTAGATGGGATGTTAGATACATCAGATGGATGTAAAGACAACCTTTCTCATTGGAGTTATTGAAGAAGAAGTGTACATTGAGAAGCTAGAAGGTTTTGAGACCTTATACTGGGAGTTTCATGTGTGTAGATTCAAGAGAGCATTGTATGGGTTGAAGCAAGTACCTCATGTTTGGTACACCAGGATCGACATCTATTTCACCAGCTTAGGCTTCAAAAAGAGTGAAGTGAATGTAAACCTATATCATATTGTGGTTGATGGTAAGATTTTGGTTATTGTACTTTATATAGATGATCTAATACTAACAGGTGATGAGAAACTCATAACTTCTTGTAAACAGGATCTTGCAAGAGAATTTGAGATGAAGGACATGGGGCTCTTGCATTATTTCCTTAGGCTAGAAAAATGGAAAAGAGATGGGGAGCTATTTGTATCTCAGGGAAAGTATGCCAAGGAGATTCTAAGGAAGTTCGACATGTAGGGAAACAAACCCATGGAGACTCTTCTTGCAGGAAAATAGAGGAAGGACGATGCTACTTCAGGTGAGGTAGTGGATGCTATTGTTTATAGGAAGCTTTTGGGTTCACTTATGTATTTTGTGAGCACACGACTAGACATATGCTACCCGGTTAACCAACTTATTCAAGCTATGGTTAAGCCTAGCAAGCTCTTTTGGAAGGCGGGGAATAATGTTTTGAGCAATCTCAGAGGCACTACAGATTATGGATTATGGTACAGATGGAAAGAAGGAGTGAAGCTTCAAGGCTTCACTGATGCAGATTTGGTAGCCAGTCCATCAGACATGAAGAGCACATCAGGGGGCATCTTCAGCATAGGATCAAAAAAAGTTTCTTGATACAACAAGAAATATTGATCATTTTCACTCAGTTCAGTAGAGGCAGAATACATGGCATCTATTCAGGATGCATGCAAGGCCATCTAGATGAGGAAGATACTTGTTGGTTTGTTTGGTCATCAGATGGATCCGACAGTGATACATTGTCATAACCAGAGTTGCAAAAAACTCTCGGTTAATCCGGCATTCCATGACATGTCCAAGAATATTGATATTCAATACCACCATCTCAGAGATTGTGTTTAGAGGCGCATTATGTTGTTGCAATACATTCCCATAGAGGATCAAGATGCAGACATCTTGACGAAGGTGCTGGAAAAGATCAAATTTAAATACCACAGAGGCAGGATCGGGGTAGCTGATAATCCCTTTATTTTTAAGAGGGAGTATTGAAATTCAATAAGAAAATGCACCACATACTAGTGTGGGATTCCAGTCACACATTGGTGAGGAATTCAGTTACAAATTAGTGTTAAATATGGGCATCTAATTTATTTTTCCTTTAAATAAATTGGATAATAAATTGTAATTTCATCTCATAACAACTCGTACCAGTTAGCTAAGTCATGAATACTGAGTTAGCTCAATAATTTCGAGTTGAGGGTCTAAGATGAGGCATGTAGAGTGATTCTATTATTTTGAGGGTCCAGTTGCAGTTGTAGCACTATTGTGGTGTGAGTGTAATCATTTAACTCAAATTAATCAAGTTAAAATCAGTTTAACTAGTTCTAGCTCAGTGATGAGCTAGTGAGAGGTACAATGAATTAAATTGGATTTAATTCACAAGTAGTGATCAATAAAATAACTAATGATTTGCTATTAATAGCTGTATGCATGTCAGTTCTGATGAAGACTCAATTGAGAGAGAGGTTAAAGAGAAGATAAATATTAGTTGTATTATTAGAAAATTTCTCGAGCGCAATTATAAAGTGGCCACAAGAAGGCCATGATGGATTTCACAATAAATCAAGGTTGGAATTCCTATTTAATAGGTACTTATTTCTCTAGGAATTGCATAAGGCAGGTTGGAGGAAGGCAAGGAATTGGCTAAGCGTTTGTCCAACTTTTCCTAGATTAGTGTGAGACAATTGGTAGAGTGTAGGAGATTCTTGTGGGCAAGAATGCATTGTATTTTTTCATGATTCCTTGACTTAATATACAATAGAGATAGAGGGGTTTTTAGCGGTTGCTTTCCCCATGAATATCTTGTGTTGTGTGATTGATTTAATTATTGCTCTTACTTGCATGTGATTGAGCGATCGTGTTTTATATTCCACAATTATTGTAGAAGGATTTAGTATCTTATTTTAGTACATTACATTATCAGATTGAATCCACTGGTATAATTTCTACATATTTATTTGTAGGTGATAAGTTGCATGTGTGATTTCCTTATTGATTTATGGATGCATATTATATTCATGTGGTTTTATATTTAGGTGTTGTCATTGGCATGGGGAATTGCCTGGATTGACGGTGATTTTAGCCTTGCCTTTCCATTTCTTGGATAGCCATGGTATTGTGGGTTTTTCCACTTTATTGTTTTCTGGTTGGTGCTCATAATTCCTTATTTTTGTGGGTTGGAAAAAACACTCTAGAAGCCTTGGAACAAATTGGGCTGAGTTACTAATATTCGACCCTATGTTGGGACAAATGCTCTAGAGCCCTTGGTGAGTTGAGCTACTAGTCCCTGGATCTGGGTTGGACAAATGCTCTTAAGCCCTGGAAGGTTGTAGGTTGAGTTACTAGTTCCTAGAGCCCTTAATAGCTTGGGTAGATACTGATCTAGTTGGTGTTAGTGATGTCTAGTCGTGAGGTGGAATCATTGTTTAAGGGTTGAGGTGGTTTGGCCTCTAAAAGCCAAAATTTGGTTTTGTTTTATTTATTCCATGAGATCCCATATTCATGCTTGGAATATGGTACAGGGATGATTTTTTTATAGAGATATTTGGTTCAACCAAATCTATTGTCGAGTGGTATGTGGAAGTCCCTGAGTTGGTTGGAATTTTCATATGTTAATATGAGACATTTCTTTATGATGATATATGAGTAATTGTAGTGATTAGATTGGTGATATTGTGGCTCAATTTTCATAGTTTATATGTTGCTTATTTTATGGTTATATGTTGTTTATATGATGTGTGTCTTCTATAACTCTTATCATGAATGGTTTATCTATTGATTGGTTGATGAATATATGGACTAATAAGTGTTGTTGCAGTTGTGTGGAAAGGGCATTAGGGGAATTTTGAGGTCTAACATGGGCCTCCTAAGAAAAATGAACAACCAAAATAAAATTTATTTGAACCAATAGGATTCAATATGATGATGTCAACCATGGGGGATGATTCACCATTTTTGGAGTAAAAAAGTAAAAAAAATAAAAAAATAAAAAAAATAATAATACTACTTTTTCAACTTGTATTTTCAAATTTCAAGTGGGAGTACTCATTGGATGCAAAATTTAATTCCTCATCCAAGGAGTGCCCGTGTTGCATACTTTTGATGGACCCTGTTACACAAAAAATGAGAAATACATTAAAAAACGTTATTGAAATCATGTTTTTCAAGTATTTCTAATTTTTTGTGTAGAAGAGTCCATCAAAAGTATGCAACATGGGTATTTCTTGGATCGGGAATTGAATTTTGCATCCAACAAATATTCCTGCTCAAAATTTGAGTAAAAACTTAGGGAGATAAGCTCAAAATACGAGTTGAAAAAGTAGTTTTTTTCTTTTTTCCCTCTAAAATTTGATGATTTAATCAAATCTTATTTTATTATTTCCACTATTATTTTATAATTTCCTTAGGAGGCCCATTTTAGACCTCAAAATTCCCCTAATGCATAGGGCCTTCTCGGTGATTCTTGCATGAATCTCAAACTTTTATGCATTCGAGGAATTTTGAGGTGTAAAATGGACCTCCTAAGGAGATTATGAAATAATAGTGGAAATAATAAAATAATATTAGATTACATCATCAAATTTTAGAGGGAAAAAAGAAAAAACTACTTTTTCAACTCGTATTTTCAACTTATCTCCCTATGGGTTTACAAAAATTTCAAGCAGAAACACTCGTTGGATACACAATTTGATTCCTCATCCAAGGAGTACCCATGTTGCATACTTTCGATGGACCCTGCTACACGAAATATTAGAAATACAAGAAAAAACATGATTGAAATCATGTTTTGGAACAAGGGTACTCCTTGAATGTAGAATTAAATTTTGCATCCAACGAGTACTCCCACTTGAAATTTGAGTAAAACCTTAGGGATATAAGTTGAAAATATGAGTTGAAAAAGTAGTTTTATTATTATTATTTTTTTTATATTTTTACCTTTTTACTCCAAAAATGGTGAATAATCCCCCATGGTTGACATCATCATCTTGAATCCTATTTGTTCTTATAAAGTTTATTTTGGTTGTACATTTTTCTTAGAAGGTCCATTTTAGACCTCAAAATTCCCCTAATTATTAGATGTGCATTCATGACCTGAATCTTATATGTTTTCCATGTGTTTGATGACATGTTTGCTATGTTGTAGGCAGTCTAGGTCAATTTTTACCATCAAGTTTGAATGTTTAAAATTGATGTCAAATCATTAGTGATTTTGATAAGTCTCAAGTGGTTCTGGGCAGTGGTCTAGAGCGTGACTTGGAATTGTGGCTCATATCTCGGGATTGCACCCTCTGAACTGGAAAATTTGGGTCACAACCACACTAAGGAAGTGTTGTGTGTGTGACTGGAGGCCTTTAACCGCACCCAAGACTTTTCATGCATGCGGTTGGGGGTTATTTTGTGACAAAAAGTAGCCCCAAATCAAGGTTTGGTCACCTGGGGTGGTCCTCTAGCCCCTGAGTGTCCTGTATCCCTGAGTAATGATGTGAGTTGTTAGTTGGTGGTCATTTATAGGACCCACTTCCTTAACTAGAGCTAGGATGTTGGGTCATGTCAAGTAACTCCTCGTCTCATGTTTACCCTGGCAGGTTAGTGAAATTTGGTAAATTTGGGACCTGGCATTGCAACCCATCTAAGGATCATGATAGGGTCAATTGGACTTATCTATAGGATCATGATAGGGTAAATTGGACTTATATACATTTGATTCTATTACATCTAGGTATGAATCTCAATAAATTCATTTTGATCATGGAATGTGTGCAATCAATCTCCTTTGCACTATTGAGAAATAGAGCCCCCTCTAATTTCTTCCGTGTCATTAGAGGCCTAATGTAGGGATTTCCTTTATCACCATTCGTTTTTCATTTGTTGGTTGAGGGTCTAAGAAACCTTACAGTTGATGTTAGAGCTAAAGTTGAATTAAGGGGAGTAAATATTTCTCCTTCAAAATTCATATCACACATTTTATTTGTGGATGATGTCTTTCTTTTTGGAGCTAGTTCTCCCCATGAAATTTAGGATTTCAATCAAATTATAGAGTTGTACAATAAAGCCATAGATATTTCAATATATATTTCTAAGTCATGCTTTTTGGAGATCATTCTTTCTATATATTTAGTGAATCAATTAGATAATCTCATCCCTGTTCTTTGAAAGGACCTTGATTTAGGTTTTAAGTATTTTGGATTTTTCAACAAGCCTAGCTATTACATATTCATTAATTGGTTATGGATATTTTGAGAAGTGTATTCCTAAGTACATTTTTGGGTTGAAAATTTACTTTCTAGTCCAAGAAAACATAGTTCTTAAATTAGTCTTAGAAAGCATTCCAAGATAATAGACATCCATTGTGAGTGTTCCTAAATTTAATCTTTCCAAAATTCAAAAGATAAGTTTCCAATTCTTATGGTCTAGTAATTTCCATTCAAATAGAGTTTCTTTGATAAAATGGACAGAAATCACAATGTCAAAAAAATTTGGGAGGCTAGGGTATTAATAACATATATTTGTTTTCTCGATATTTAGTAGCTATAAGCCTATGTAGACATACTAAATATGTTGTTATGGGGAAGAGTGATGAGATTAAGAGAATGTAAATAAATGAATTGTACAAATTTCCTGGTAAAAACTCAAAAGATGGTTCCATAATTTGGAAGGAACTAGTATTTCCTTTATTGCAAGTTGGAAAGTGGACAATTTGCAAGGCGGGAAGTGGCATGAAGGTTATAACAAGGGAGGACCCTTGGTTGGGAGTAGATGAGGAATTTCACCTCATTTGAATTCTCCATGAAGCATGTATTTTCTCCCTAAAATATTATAAATATTGAGGGTCCCTAAGGATTAGGGAAGAAGAGGATGTAAATTGGCTACTAATTTAGGTTTTAGTGGAGATAAAGTAGTTGAGTGGAGGAATTATGTAAGTAAATTATTTTCTAACTTTATTATATTATACAAAGAGGAAAGTGATTCTCTTTCTTGATTAAAAATTATCAACCCAGGTGATTTCACTACTAATCTATCATGATATAAAACATAAATTGAAGCTCAATTTAAAAGTGAGTTCCATATCGAAATTTCATAGGCCTATGAAATGTAAAACTATATTATGGCTTGTACATAAAAAAAATTAGTCACATGACATAATTGTATTAAGAGAGGATGGATAGGTCAAAATAGATGTTCTAAATGTAAATATAATGAAGAATCTATCTTGAAATAATATGTTTAGATGCTTCAATGACATAATGGATCCTTTCCACCTTCTATGCTTTATGGTGTTTGGTGGGCTCATAATTATAGAATATTTTAGGATAATGAAGTCCCCCTAATGATAACAATAGACACGCTTAAAGATCTTTCCAAGGAGTATAGGCTAGAACCAAAATAGAGAAAACAAAGTGTAGTCATGTCATAGTTGGACTTGAACATTCCATGGAGTTTATTCAATGTTGAAATCCAAAGATACCCACCTAAATGCAAAGTTGGTAGTCTTACACTCGTTGGATCCTCTTCTAGATCGCCACATGGAGTTCTTGAAGATGCTCCGAGAAGCCAGAGTCCACGTCGAGCTAGGGATTGATCCAACTGGAAGCCAAAGTGTGGAGCTGTTAGACATGGGAAAAGCCAAGGCCCTCTATTGTAACATTTCTAATTTCATATCTTCATCATTCTTCACTTCTTCCAGTTCTTCAGTTTGAAGTATAACCCATCCAACAAATCTTATGCATTTTGAATTATCTGGTTGAATCATTTAAAATTTATTTTTGAATTTTAAATTAAATATTTATTTATTTATTTTATATTAGGTGTGGTGCATGCCTTTCTTATGTGGCCAATAAAAAAATTCATAGCATCGTAACCACATATCAATGGCTTTGTATCATTCTATATTAATCGTGCTTCGTTTCAACGTAGAATCCATTTCTTCTTTTGGTGACTACAAGTTGATGTTTCTCGGATAATTATATGACATGTGGGTCATGTCAATGACAAGTTGTAGAGACGAAATTCAAGGTCATGATGTGGATATTGTTTTGGTTGAGCATATTACTAGAAATTGCACCACATGTTGCAAAGGAAATGTCATAAGGTTATAGTATAGGAAAGAATAACATATGCGAAATAAGGGATAGTTGGAACTTTCTTGGCTCCAACTGATCCTCTAGAATAAGGGGTGGATAATTATGTTTACTAGACCTCAAATCAAAATATTCATCTTGGGTAATTGATGTGGAACAACTTCTTTGTTATTAATTTCATGTAAGATGTGTTTTTTCATAATGGATGAGACGTTTTGGCCAAAGTACTCAAGACCTCTATATGAAGAAATATGTGTGTTTATTTTTTTTATTCATGAAGGATGCACTTGGTTTTTATTACTAGGTTGGGTAGACTTCACCCTTCCATGAAATGATTTTCTTCTATCACATTCGCAATGTTGAATTCCTCCGATACTGCTCCTAGAAATCTGACTCTGCTTTACAGCTAGAATTATTTAATGGAATAAAAACTTATCACTATGACATGTTGTACTTCATAAGAGACTACTAAGAAGCTTAAGTATGGTAAATCCACCTTCACTTGTCATTTGAACATAGATCATAGAGTTATCTTAATCATCAATTTTATGGATAAGAGACATTTGCACCTTTTTTAACCCTTGGAGATGATTAATTAATATTAGTTTAGATAATTTATATTAATAAATTATCTACAATAATATTTCCATAATTCGTCTTTGAACGACCAATATTCCACTTATTTGGAACTTTTCACCTTAGTCAGAATAATAAACATCATCAAGACACAAAATTAAGAAGAAAAAATCAACTCATAGTCAGGGAATCTAGTGACTTCTTTAAGGATCATAATTCAAGACTTTAGTTCCTTTTAAGGATCATTTATTTTCCCATCAAATAAAAATCCTACAATCAAATTTTGTAGTGACAAAAATGTGAACAAATTTTAAATGTAATAACTCCCTTCCCTGGTGATAGTGCATTTTGGGTTTGAAAGGAAATTATTTTCTCGATATTTTAAATAATAGATTCCTCCCCAAGTGACCATTTATAAATACCTTTTTTTTCAATTGATTGCAATAGGTAAGTGTCTTTTGTCTAGTATTTTCTGAGTCATTGAAATTAGGGCAGAGGTAAAGACACTACTAGACAAAAAAGAGCAGAGTGATTGAATGTCAAATGAAAATAACAATGAGGAATATCTTCTGATTTTCTCATGTTGGCCTTCTTCAACTGATGAGGTAGTAGGTTCTTTCTCAGCTCCAACTCCTCCAGAATAAGTGGTGGAGAATTATGTTGAGTGAATTACTACTCATGTAACTCTGAATCCTCCTTACAATTGGAATGTTTCTCTTCCCACAACTCTATCTTGAGCTATAATTCTAGACTTCTCTTGTTTATGAATAAATTGACTCTATATCACTATTGTCTGTCTCTTTTTTAGCGTTTACTTAAATCTATGAGATAATGTAGTTCATATGGATTCCAAAATCCTTAACTAACCCATTTTCTGAAGAGTCCTCTTCTGTTTTTAATTCTGCTATTTGGTCCTCCATAGCCTTGTAAACATTGTTTCCTTCTAAAGAATCATATATTCTTGATAAGTCTCCATTGGCCTGCTTTTCTTCTTCCATATAATTCAGATCTAAATGAATGGAACTTGAGATAAGCTTTGTGACATTTTCCAAATTCCATGATTTTTCATTGCACTTCCCATGTGTATCAGGGAGAATGGATTCCACACATTCAACATTATACATTTTTAGGGCTTGTTCTAAGGTTGGAAGCTTATCTTCACCATGTTTCCTTTCTTCTGTATGCTTGAATTTGATACAAACAATTGTCAGTGACCCCTTTAAATGTGCACACTTAATAAATTTTCCCCTATTTATGTCATGTTGACTAGAAAAAAATGATTTTGCATATTCAATTGTATGTTTCCATCGCAACTCTTCCATATCTGATGGGTTTTGTTTCATATGTTTCTTTTCATCAAGAAGCATAATAATTATTGACAAGGGATCCCTTAATGTTAGAAAAATAGAGAGCTTGAAAGAGATGTGGATGTACCTCAAAATGATGAGGAAATGAGAGATGTAGAGGAACTTGTGAATGAGAATTCTGGCCACACAAATGAAGTCACCATTTTAATATTTTAAATTTTATCATTGTACATGTCAAGTTCAAATTACAAATTTATAATTATTTTATGTAGGGACAACATCTTACCTACAACAAGAAAAAAAATCCAAAAGAGTATGTATGTAGTTACAAACTATTACAATTAAGTAATTAAAGGTAAATTTAGTGTTATTTAAGAAATGAGAATTATGAACATTCATCATTATTGCTCAAGATAAGTCATGTCGTGTGAAATAATTTGGAAATTTAAAAAATATCACATATTTTTAAAATTTTCATTATTAATTTAATTTTTTATATATTAAGAAATAATACTTATGAATAATAAAACACTTGTAACATAAATAATATATAACAAAAAAACCATGCATTTTTAAAATAATAAAATAGTTGTGACAAAAATAATATAGAACAAGAAAAACTATGTATATTTGGATGTATGAAAATTTAGATATATTTTATTAAGTAAAATTTTAAAAGAATAATGGTTATAAACATTTAAAAATAATGTTATTAAACAATTAGTTTAGATCATTATTATTTATGAGAGGGGTCAATTCTCTTTTCACCCTAAAAGAAGTTTGCATATCAAGACATTTGATCCCTTTTGACTCTTCACTAGTAGAAAATGATGAAATTAGTGACTAGGTGACTAAAAAATTTAGTCACCGCAATTATTTCAAGTGAATTACTACTAAATTTGAGAAATTTTAAGTGACCGAACTAAAAATGACTAACTTAAACGACTAATTTAGTTTAGGGATAAAATATATGACTATATAATAAGTGACCAAACTAAAAGTGACTAACTAAAATGACTAATTTAGTCCAGGACTAAAATATATGACTAGATAATAAGTGACCAAACTAAAAACGACTAACTAAAATGACTAATTTAATCTAGGACTAAAATATATGACCAAATAATAAGTACAACAAGTGTATGAATTAGTCATTTATGTTAGTAATTGTTAATTGTGTCACTCTAGAAATGAAATATTGCAATTTTGATATTGAAGTGTGATTTGGTCGAATTTTATTGGTTGCAGTGTATTTTGGTGGCCCAATGGGAAGCTTCCACGTGGCCCAACTAGAGGCCACCACATGGCTCTTCCACATTGGCTAAAAAATTGTTAAAGGTTGAAAGGCCTTGGCAGGAATCAAACCTGACCTGCCATAACAAACTCCAAAGCCTTACCATCTCACCTATAGGTGGTTCTCAACCATAATGTTTGCCACTTATATTTGAACGACATGTATGGGCGCGTTGGGAGGAGGGGTCGAGCGATGAGCCCTGACCCCTAGTCGTATCACACCCACAGGACCTGTCACAGAGGCGGACTGAGTAAAGGAGCATGGACCAAACCCAACTCCTAGTCATTTTCATAGCCCATGTTCACTTAGTCATGTTCACAAACCCACATATTTTAACTATAAGAAACTTTTTATTATTAATATTCTCTCTCTCTCTCTCTCTCTCTCTCTATATATATATATATATATAATACGTGGATATGGTTGCAATATTCATGCATGATTTCAAAATATATTTTCATTGATATTTTATTCTTAAGATTTGTAGGAAAATTATCTAAAAATAAAATCTTTGAAGATAGCTTATACTCTAGTTAATAACATATTTACCATAGTTTAATTTCCAGTATAATTTGAGTAAATCTTTGCATAAAAAATGGATATGAATACTTAACTAGGGTTACTTCCATAATTATTTATGTGTTCCTTAACACTTATGTAAAAGTAAAACTATAAATGTGTAGTTTTATTAGTGGTTACTACCCATCAAGTAAATAATTTGTCCACTTCACTTCTCATTTTTTTTAAAATTTCCAAAACAAATCTATATACAACTGTAAACATATCTATATAAAATTATATTTTACTATTGAGTGTTATTAATTTAAAATATATGTAAATAATTATAAATATTCAATTTCCTAACTATCCAATTTTATAATTATCTAAAAAAATTAACCTGCCAATCAATATATAATTATATTTTCCAATTAAGTATTTTCAATTTAATCTATATAGGATTCTATTTTTCAATTAAGTATTATTAATTTAAAATAAAATATATGTAAATAATCATAAATATTCAATTTGGTAATTAACTGAAAATAAAATTAGCCTTCCAATCTATGTAGGATTCTATTTTCCTTATTGAGTGTTATTAATTTAAAATATTTTTGAATTAATTAAGTATTATTAATTTAAAATAAAATATATGTAAATAATCATAAATATTCAATTTGGTAATTAACTGAAAATAAAATTAGCCTTCCAATCTATATAGGATTCTATTTTCCTTATTGAGTGTTATTAATTTAAAATATTTTTAACTAATAATAAATATTCAAATGTGTAACTATCAGAAAATAAGAGGATAATGTAGTTTTGGATTGAAAGGAGAAATAATGGCCGGCGTTAGGGTTTCGTTCTGCTCTGTTGTCGCCTTCGCCGAAGCAGCTGCTCGGACTTCAGAACCTACTCTCCGCCTTGACGCTATTGCCGTTGAGAAGTCTTCTGGATATGCTCTCGTTGTAGCCCCTTGCCAAGCGCTGCCTTTGCCTGATTTTAACGCCTCATCTATGTATGTTGATGTTCATTCAGAGGGCACTCGATCTGCTGAGCCCAGGGAAGAAGCAGATTTGAAGGCAGCGAAGAATCATTGTGTCTACCCTTTGGTGCCGGCAGTGGCTTCCCTTGAATATAACGGCTTCTCTCTGCCCCGAAGTCATTGTGCAGCTCTTCAAAGGGTAGATTCTGTAAGCTTTACCAAATGCTTTGTTTCTGCCTCCGTTATCACCCTAAGGAAGCATCTACCCTTGGTACGGCTCGTTGGACCTGCAGTGGGGATTCTGAGTGGCAAAAAATTTTCTGCTTCCTCCTTCAAACCATGGTAGGGCCAGGTCAAGTTGGATTTCATGTGATCTAAATTCTTCTCTTCTCAGAGCTGCACTAATAAGAAGGGATCCAAAGATTACTCTGCCTCATTTCAGACCTTGATTTCATCTATTTCAGGCAAAACCATTTTGCAATGGGTTAGCTCGTCGGACTTGGTGCAGAACCTTAAGTTAAACCTGGAATAAAGGATTGGGATACCCACTGTCTATCAGCGACTCCTATTCCAAGGTAAAAAACTGGAGGACCTCCTTCCTCTCTCTATCTACAACATTAAGAGAAATGATTCTATTGTATTAACCCTTCGTTTGAGAGGAGGCGTAGCTGGACAGTCATCTTCAGCCCCCTCCTTCTCCTACAAAGATGCTATCCATTCTAAGATCCTCCACCCTCAGTCCTCTTCGAAAGCAGCTCAACCAACTATGGCTCCCAAGCCATTTTTGGTGGACAAATTGGAGGAAATTCCTTCTATAGCATTCTCTGATCCTGGGCTTGAAGAACTCCACCAGAACTTTGCAGAATCTGCAATCATATGCAGATTTAATGGTCTATGGCCACGCACTGCAGATTTATACCAATCGATCCATAACAACTGGACTAAAAAATGCCAGATCTACTTATGCTCGAAAGGCTTCTTCATTGTAGCTTTTGATTTAAATGAAGATTACAAGAAATCCATTACGAGAGGCCCTTGGTTCTGGGGCACGGCTGGGCTTTTCCTTTCCCCATGGTTTCCAGACTTCGACCCTTCTACAGCTGTCATCACCAAAATTCCCATTTGGGTCAGACTCCCGAACCTTCCGGTGCATCTATGGCATATTTCTGTCTTCATAGCCATTGGAGACACATTAGGACGCTTCCTCGCTACAGATACCTCGAGAAGGGACAATGGACTCTACACCTACGGCAGAATCTGTGCGGAAATAGACATCAGCAAAGGACTGTCGGATCAGATCAACCTCAAGATTGGGGATTTCCACTGGACTCAAACTTTGGATTACGAAAATACAGCCTTCCGTTGCCGCCATTGTCATCAAGCGGGGCACCTCCAAAAGGCTTGCACCCAGATCCTCGACAAAAAGAAGAATTTGATTCGCAAACCCAAATTCAAGAGTTGGAATCCCTATGTTCCTCCCCCCATGGATGATTCAGACTCCTCCAGCTCGGATGAGGAGGAAATAGTAGCAGATGAGCTGAATGATGGAGCTCCGCCGGACGCCCCCTCTGTTGGTCTTGCGGACCCCTCTGCCCCGATGCTCTCTCAGAAACGCTCTCACGGGTCTTCGTCCTCTGACTCGAATAAGGAGTCTCCTCCTTCTGCGCAGAATAGTTTGCAGGTGATTCCCGTCCAGCCAGCTCACAATGGCTGGGTCATAGTCAGTAAAAAGAAAAAGAAAAAATGTCGATTGGGAGATTCTAACCATTCTGGATCGACTCCCTAGTTTAGTTCTTTACTTTATGTTCTTCTGGTCATCTTTTGGCTTATGCCGTGGCTGTTCTTTGGGACCAAGGTTGATAGTCTATCATTTCCAGCTCCCTTGCTCTCTTTCTTTGCTTCTATGCAGGCTTTTATTGTACTATATTTCCTTACTTAATAGATTTAGTCTTATTCAGAAGAAAAAAAAAGGGGCACCATAATGAATATCTTTTTCAATTGTGTAACTATATGAAAATAAAAAGCACGCCATAGTGAATATCATTTCAAAAAAATAGTGTTGTCTGCCCCGTTCGACCTCTTCAATCATCTAGGGAAAACATTGATGAAAACCCCAAAAAAACAAAAGAGAGATCAAGATGTTGGATCACGCTGGAGGAAAAGGAAAATTTACAGCAAATGGAAGCAAAGTATTCATCCAGAGAACTAGGCACCACTGCAAATACATGGATGCAACCTAACGTAAGTGGCGAAGGACTAGTAGCTCGTGAGGGGCACAATGTTGCAATCATTAATCACCGTCTATTTATATTTGGAGGTTTTCGAAAAGCTCAAGATGAATCTGAAGAGATATATTACAACGACCTTTACATACTAGACACAGGTAATCCACTCTGTTGTTAGTCTCCTCTATTGTTTATGCAGGGTTATGAAATTTAGTCGGTTGTTGAAAATTTCATTTCATAAATTGATTTGTGGATGCATGTTGATGTTCCCTTCGATGGTTTATTTTTGGATTATTTTTCATTTATGCTGGTTTGCTACCATAGAAATGGCATAGAACGCATTGAAATTTAATTACATTATTGGAAAATCTATCTTTGTATTGGTAGGATGTATGTCTTTTTATATTTTTTTCCTCTTTATGATGTTATTTTCTTCTTTTAAGATTATGCATTTTTTTTTTAAATTTTAACAATCTCTTTCCCAATTTTTGGATGTTTTGGTTCTACTTCTATGGTTACTTGTGGAATTAAGGCTTATTTATCATTTTCTATGGGGAGATGGGGCCAATTTAATAACTGGCTGTTGAGATCTCAAAGAGTTTTTAGATCTATGGTGAACACTTCAACAAACCCTAATATAGCCAAACAAAAAGCTTAACAACAATTTAATAATGATCACAATGGACCACAGTATTAAAAACCGGTCGGTTTGAACCGGTAACCCGTCAAACCGACCGATCAACATGCTGGTCGGTTCAAACCGCCCATGCAACCCGATTTAACCCTGCACTTGACAGAAAAAAAACGGGTTAATAGGTCCTAACCGGCCGGTTTATGAATAAACCGGTCGGTTCCGTCCTTAACTGGTTGGTTGATGTCTCTTCACTTACGCGAACCCACCCATGGCCAACAAGGTGTTTTAGGGCTGATGTGGAGGTAAGGGGAGGGTTTTTTCCCTCCAAAAACACCCTCCCCAATCTTTTATAAGCAGGGGCAACCTCTCCTTTGTCTCACACCAACTCATTTGCTATTTGTGAGTTTGATTGAGACCTTGGAGAGTGTTGAGTGTTTGCCGGAGCAACGATCTTGGAGGCTTGGAGTTGGATTTGGAGCTATCTTGGAGACCATCTCCAATCCTTTATAAGCAGGGGCAACCTCTCATTTCTCTCACACCATATCATTTGGAGATTTTGTGAGTTTGATTGAGAGCTTGGAGAGTGTTGAGTTTTTGCTGGAGTTTGAGGCTTGCCGCTTGAGCTAAGTAGACTATAGTAGCCATCATGCCTCCAAAAAGAAAGGATACTTCATGGGCTCATTATGATATGATTGATGGAAAAATGATTTGCAGATATTGCCAAAAATCTATTGCAGGAGGGGGTATTTACAGGTTCAAGCAACACTTGGCTGGGATAGGAGGCCATGTAAAGCCATGTGGAGCACCGAATGAAGTAATAGGGCATATTAGGGCAGAATACCTTCAGAAGTTTGAGACTCAAGTCATTGAACCAATAGAGAAGTTTGTGACTGGATCAGTTGCAAATTTTGGCAGTCGAGAGTTGGGAGAATCAAGTTCAACCAACTAAGTTTGAACTTTGATCATGATTAGAAGTTTCAAGTGATAATGTTGATAATTAATTATAATTTAGTAATATCATATATGTAGATTTGTAGTAGATTGTCCTTGTACTATGTAGGCCAATGGCCTCAATGCTCATAGCTTGTAGCATTGTTTTTGGACTTTATGGGTCATTTGGAGCCTCATTTCTTATGTACTTTTACAATGATATGTATTTCACTCGGTGCCATTTTTATATATTCACCTTTACATGGTATATAAATGAGAAAACTTTGCATATTTTGTCTCTATTGGCTTGGAATCATGGTTGCAAATCTTAAAAATAGTTTTTTTTTATTAAAAAATAATTATTTAATGTATTTTTTTTAAATCAGTTCGTTTAGACCTGACCAGTACCAGTTAGACTGGTTCTGGTCCAGTTACCGGTTCATTAGGTCCACCAGTTCGATCACCAGTTCCGATTTTTAATACTATGCATTGGACATGAACCTATCCCATGAGCTTGAAAAACTTAAAAAGAAATTCAACACAAGATTGAAAAGTTCACTGTACAACCACAAGTGCTTAAGAAGATCATAAGGATTTTAAGATTTACAGTAAACACTTCAACAAAGCCTAATGCAGCCAAAAAAAAAAAAATTAACACTTTAATAATGATCCCACTACATATCCTCGGATGCGGGTGAATAGACAGGCCTTGCTAGAAGGCCACATGGCCTCTCCGCTGTCATGTAGCTAGCCTCACCACGAGGCGACACCTGCTTCAGGCATGAGAGCCTTAAATAACCTCATCTAGTTGACAGCCTCATTCATTTCTAGGCATTCACTCTAGTGTACTGAGAATTCAATTCTACCTCGACCACTTCGCTACATTCACTAGCCTTTTATGGGCAATGGCGCCATCTCCACCCTGCATTCTTCACGCACCTCCATCTGGTTTTCTCTCAAGCTTGATTTGCAAGTTATTGTTCTTTGTTATGCTTTTCCCCACTATGCATCTGCTGCTCATGCCACCGTCCGTCAACCCTCCACTCATCCATCCCCTGCTCATCATTCTCTTTCCGCTCACTGTTTCCCTCCCTTTCATCCCTAGCACTCCACAGAAATCATGCCTCGCCACCATCGTATGCGTTTCCGCAGTGATGGTGGTCCCTCTCACCCTCCAATTCCGCTCTTGGCGGAGTGCATTGTGGCTTTCTCGGTGGCCTTGGATGCATCGAAGGTTTCTGACCCCAAGATTCTTTAAGCCCATCTCTCAATTCGAATTCCAGAAATTCAACAAGACAATGCAACTCTGGTTCTAGGAAGAGGCCGAGAAAATCCACACTCTCTTGCTCTTCTTCCTCAATGCCCAGAAAAATGGTGGCCCTACCTGTCAAAACCCTGGAGGAAACCTCTTACAGCATGGGCAGTATCTCTGCTAAAGGCGTCAGGCAACCTGACAATGTGGAAGACATAGGTGCTTGCTCCATCTCCATGCCGGAGCTGGCTCCTCAGCTCTCCAAGAAGGAGGAAGCTCTCTCTGATGATGGGTGCTACATTGTGGAAGAACCTCCGCATATGTAACAACAGGATGCAAAGGACCAACTTCAGTAGTGCCATCGCTCCTTTGTCTCCAGTATTTTCAAGCCTTGTTATAGTTTCTTTGCTTACTTTTCTTATGCACAATAATCTTAGTTTTATGACTACTCTGTCAATAGCTGGTTTCCCCATCTGGGGCAGATCCTCCTATGTTTTATGGTTATCTCCATGAGTTGGTTTCCCCCCTGGGGCAGCTCCATTTCTGATTTTTTGAACTATCTCTGCAAGCTGGTTTCCCCCCAAGGGGCAACATGACTGTACTTTTTTGCACTATATAATAGAAATTAGTCCTATTCAAAAAAACATTATCACACTACAGATGAACCCATAGCATCAACTTGAGAAATAAATCCAACATAAGAGAAAAGATCACCATCCAAACACAATAACTCAAGAAGAGAGTGCTATAGGTAAGCTGCACTGAGGATTGTTTCAATTAAACAACTTGAATAAATGATTTACTGTCGAAAATGTAGCGAGCAAGGTATTTTGGCTTATGCCTTAGCTAGTGAAGACCTTGAATTGTCCTCATGAGTTAGACTTCAGTTAGAATGAGTTATTTCTATTTTACTGGAATAATCATCAATTTAGCATGCGTGGAGTTCGAGCTTCAGTTATAAGAGGATTTTTCGTCAGTTTAACTACATGATTGGGTGGCAATTATGAGTTTAGTTAGAACGTGTTCGAGCTTTAGTCTTAATTGAAGGACGAACGAGTTAAGAACTCCAGTGTTGATTGGAGGGAGAAAGAGTGACACTCTCAGTTAACTCGTCAATCAAAAACTCGATTTCTAATATGAAATAGCCTAATTTACTATTTAGCATGGATTGAATTTATAAAAAGAGGAAAAATACACGAGGAAAGGACAATTGTTTTATACACAAAGGTTTGTGTGACAAGACATCTCATGAGTTTGTGAGAGGAGCCTTGATTGTGGAGAGTGCAAGAATTGTGTCCTAAGAAATAGGAGGAACAAGAGCGCTAGGGAATAAGAGATTGATTGTGTGCAGAGCTTGTGTCCTAAGCAGTAGTAAGTCACAAGTATGCAAGATTAAGGAGAAGAGAGCAGGGTTTGCAGAACAAGTCAAGGCGGCAACATAGGATGAATTGTGTGCAGGAACCGAGATCAAGTTGTGATCAAGAAAGGCCAAGATCTATTATATTAGCTGAGATTTTTGTGAGAAGAAGAACACTTTCTCAAGAGAGATAGATTTCTTTGTAATAGATCCAAGTGCTTAAGAACAATCAATAAAATAGCCACATCAAGGAGGAAGATTTTCCTTGTTGGGTTTCCTGGAAAAAAAAAGTGTGTCTTTTGTGCGATTGTGTCTTTGTTGAGAAATTCTGAGTTTAACCATGGCCAGATGCTACATATAGTGTTTTAGTTTCCTTTCCTAATCACACACATTCCAATATACCAGGACAAAGTAAATAAATCAACTTACTTCACCAAGCATCATCCAAGATCTACCATAGGCATCCATGAAAAGAGACCACACAATTTCCAATTGCACCTAAGAAAGAAAAGTCACTCAACTCTTCCATCCATATCCAAATTGTAAGAGAGAAAAATCACAGAAATTTTAGACCTTCTAAGAGATTTCTCCCCCAAATCCAACCATGATAAAATGAAATGAAAGCACCTATATTTATAAAGGAGGTG
Source organism: Pinus albicaulis (assembly GCA_034641835.2). NCBI lineage: Eukaryota > Viridiplantae > Streptophyta > Pinopsida > Pinales > Pinaceae > Pinus > Pinus albicaulis. The sequence continues at coordinate 956,217,899 of CM076573.1, forward strand.
CTAAATTTTCATTGTAGTGAAATATTATTTTACTAAACTAAAATCCCCAATTCTAGCTTAAGGAGGTGCAAAGGCCCTCTTGTACAATCAATTAACGAAAATTACATGAATTTAGGGGATTCATGCCACATGTACAATGATGAAGGGGAATGAGCCCTCACAAAGTGCCCATCTCCATAAATGAAGGGGATGAAGGGCTTGTTGGCATGGCATCCAGCCTCCCAAGGCCCATCAACAACATAGCTTATCTAAGAAGTCTTTAAATATTCCCACCAAAAGCCTCTAAAGTGGGCAGACAACCCCAAATATTCTCCTCCAAGGTGGGTACAAGGGCTCCCAATGCCATTGTCTAAGTGGGAGAGGGGAACCTTCAAGTTCCTCCACAGCTGTAACAAATCCTCCACTAAACAAGGGAGTTCCACCTCCAAATGTCTTTCAAAGTGGGCACTAAACCCTTTTTCTCTGATATAGGCTCATGTACCTCCAATAAATGACCCTTCAAAGGGTGTATAAATCTTCAAAATATTTATTATAAGGGTCACAAAACCGTTATGAAGTGGGCACATGGCTCACAAAGCAAGGCAAAGGAATGACCAAATAGAAAACTACGCCTCCAATATTCCTCCAAGTGTAGAGTGCTTCAAAGTGAACTCATCTGGCTCCTTTAAAGGTGGGAAAACTCATCCTCTGGGTCCTCATAAGCTGGGTTGAGCACCCCATTTCTTCCATGTGTCTATTGTGCAAAGAAATGGTCTCTTCAATAGGAAATCCCCCATAGGATGAGAAAATTACTCCTAGCAATGGTCACAAGACTTTGCACACATAGGTAAGCCCATCATAAATTTCATTTCACATGTGTACAAATCACCTTAAATAAAGGTTGGTTCCAACAAAAAAAATTGATTTTGGCCCAAATTTAGGTTTTCCTCCCCCCCCCCTTTAATTTTCTTTTTTAATTCCAGTGCACATACCTATATATATTATACACGTGAGAGATACCTTACACCAATTAATTCTCTTGGGAAACTTCTACTATGAAATTAGCCACTGTTCTCTGTATTCTTTTCCTCCCTTCAGGTTCCAAGTTAGTTCAGGACTTGGTTCTTGATTGCAGGCAGAATTTCTGTGGTGTCCTATTACATTTGCATGCCCTGCTCAAGGTCTCCTCTTAGCCTCTACTTCTGCAGCTGACAGCGTTCCAAAAGATGCACCTATAGCCATCATGTTAGTTATCTTCCCAAACCAGTGATCACGTGTTTGGGAGTTTAGTTGCTTGATGCCGAGTGTCATTGAAATAGGATGGGATTGTAATGACTGCATTCGAGACAGACCTCCCTGGACAGGCTTACAAATTTACACTCCTCTTGTCTTTGCCAAGATGAATCCTTAATTAGAGAGGCCCATCATCTACTGACCAAAAAATTGACCACATCTTTCACTCTTTGTGCCATTATTAGAGAGGCCCATCATTTCTCTTTGAAAATACTTTGTTTATTTGTTGACTTTTGTAAGGAATTTGACTCTGTCATGAGAGAGGCATTGTTTTAGAGGTGATATGCCATTGGCTTCTATCACGAGACTATATGAGTTAGTGCTTGGTCATTTCTACACTGTCGACATCTTCTTAGACTATCTTAGGAGTATTATAGAGGTCAAATAGGAATTCCGTCTCTCACTAACTCTCTTTGGGTTCTATATCGATGAGATGGACTCCTTTCTTAGGAGCACATATAGGATGGTGTTGATTGTCTTCTACCCAATGTCTTGATCTCCTTGCTTTTAGTTTTCAACAACATGATCCTCTTGGCACCTCACCTAAGGGCTTTTAGAGACAAATTGAGGCCTTCTCCAACTCTTGTGATCTTTGATAGTTGAAATTTGAACTTAGTAAGACTAAGATTATGATCTTCAACATGTCTCAGCATGATCTCCTTGACTACCATTTTTATGTTGGAGGGGATGGGATTCATATTACTACAACCTACACATACTTGGGGGTCAGATCTTAGGAATCTAGCTTAGCTTGAGGCATGTTTTCTAGCCCCAACTTAATAAGGAATATGGTTTTCTTGGCTAAAGAGATAGTGCTCTAGAACATCTCTTTCAAGATGCACTTCTTTGGACATGATCATTAGAGCCATGAACCGTTATGGCTTCAAGGTCTGGGGACCTGGCTTGCTTTGGGTTGATTGGGATAGGATAGAGAGATTATAAACCCTTATATTATGATGCTTCATCTGCTGCTAACATGCAATTCCTCAATCTATCATCTAGGTGGAGTTCAGGGTATTGCTTCAATAGACCCCTCCTTGGTGTAATTGTTGTGGGTTCTTCTTAATTGCTTCAGTTAGTGGCTGTTTCTATCAATCAACTTGCCCTTTTTGGGTAATCTTTGGATACTCTAGGTCAGCTCCTACTATCTAAATGTGACCTAAACTAGGATATTAGAGAGGATATCTACAAACTACATCAAAATCACTTGGATTTCCCTCCTTGAGGGCATTAGCTTTAATATGTCATTTTATTATTTTGAGTGCTTTATGTAGCTAAGTGACTCTTATTGTTAGGCCTATCTATACTATTAGACATTGGATGCACAACCTTAGTATTCCCCTTGGTTCATTTAGAGTGGGCTCCCACTAGCTTTGGTTTGAGATAGCTCACTGCATCACACACCTCAAAGGGAATTTTAAGCTATGTGACTTACAAGATATCAAGTTGGGGCAGAAAATTCTCTTCAAATGTTCCATCTATTAGGAGATAGCACTGTTACATATTTATTATATATATTATTGATTGATAACACTTGTTGTGTGGTTGTTTTGTCACGACTCACATATTTTTCATCACTTTTAAATTTTTGTTTGCTCCCTAGAGTCTATAGCCCAGGGACTAGGAACTAGGCCTTGCCTAGCTTTCCATTTTAAATCTTAAAAGACAAAAACAATATCATTTTTCAAATCTGTTTTGTAGAATTTGAAGGACAGATCTGTAGGATTATCATGGATTCCTCCCTTATGTTGGAGGAGAGCTAGCCTTATGTGAGAAGGATGATCACCAAGGTGACAATGGGTGATGTCCTCAAGTAACTTTGAGGTTTGTAGTTGATAGTTGAATCTATATTTTGAAGCACAGATTTTAGAGGTAGCAATGAAGTGCTTTTCCCCTTGGATTGATGGAATGAGTTTGTCCCAACAACTTTGCAAATGCTAAATTTATATTTTTTCTTATATCATTTTTAAATGCCTTTCTCTGTCACGAAAATACCAGTCAGCAACCCTGAGGGCTATGTTTGACAATATTTTGAATCCTTGCAAACCAACATCCCTGTGGAAGTGTTAATGGTTTAGTTTTTGAATCTCTTTCTGAATATATTATCAACCACCACATGTTATTTGTTTTGAATAAATAACATGAGAATATACATAAATGAAATAGAAATAAATAACTATTTTATAATGTAAATGATACTATGTAAAGACAAAATTAATTGTGCATCAAAGTTACTCGTTTGACAACATGCATTGTTTATGGTCATTGGAGCAGGTTTCATCTTCTTCTAGAGTTTGATGAGGAGAAAAGAAGTTGTTGAAGATGCCTAGTTGGTCATAATAGGCAGTGGTGGAAAAATCATCCCAATGACATTATGGCTGAGACTTGTCTGAATGATGATCATGGAAGTTACTCTTGAATCGTAAATCTGTCGAAGGTTCTAGCTTGATTACAGAGTAAATTTCTGCTCTTCACCTTTTTGCTTCATTGAAGAAAAGAAAAAACAGTGGTTTTGAGTCCTTTATGTAATCTTATTCTAAGAGTTGAATTCTTCTTTTGAATGTGTTGTGTTGGTCGGAAATTGATTTTTAATGGAAATGAATCATGCATTTATATCTTCTTTCTAAATTGCACTTTCAACCATTTCTTGGTACTTTTGAGGGCATTCATCGAAAGAGTGGTGTTATATCATCTATGTGAGTGAGGAGGATATGAATCATGATACAGTAAGACATTCATTTGGTTAAAGTTACTATGTTTAGGAAGTATTCACCATAGTTAAGAGGTTTTGATTGGTCAAATGTTGTGAGTTAATGAGATTTTCTTGACAGGTTACGCCAAAAACTTGTTTCTAAAACATTTGAGGAACCCTGAGGGGTATAGAGATTCAGAAAAGTTATTTCTATTCTTATTTACTCAAGTATAGGACCTGTAATTATTTTGGCAGTTCATCTTAGCATAGATGATAAGAAACATAATATGATATTTACTAATTTTTGTAAAGAATTTATGGGTGGAAAGAATTTGGCATCTTTTAGAAGCCTTTCTCTGAATCACTTCACTTGATTGGCTAGTCTGAAAGGGTTTCTAGCATCCAACGTTTTTGTCTATCTCACCATATTGGGTGAAATCGACTAAGCCATAAATACCCTCTCCAATGGGAACATTCTTTGTTTCAATTTCAAATGAGAATGTATCACTAATTTGAGACATATAATTGAATTATAAATCTCTATATTCAGTGCCAACATTTTCCACTTTATCATCTCCTCATTGGAAACAAAAGACATTTTTACAAACTGTTCAAGATCAGTATTTTCAGTAGAAGACCTATCAACATGAAGACTATTATGGTGAATGCAACTATGAAGTGGTAAATACATACAATATGATAAATATTTATATATATCCTTAGCTCCTTCGTCATAAAATAAGTGCCCTGATCAAGCATACCTCCATGGACCACCACCCATATTTCCCTCCAAGTCCCAATTGGTTATCAAACTAATTGTAATTTTACTAAATAGCTCAAGCATAAACAATGGAAGAACCTGGAGCTACAACTGGGGATGATTGTTCCACATATATGCACTCACCTCTAACATAAATGAGATGTATTCCATTGTTTGGTAAGATTACCATCAATGCCAAAATCAAAGGCAAAACCAAATGCCAGAGATACAAAACCACCCATTTCAATTTTCAATTGATCCAGATGTAATCCAGAAGGAATCAGAAATAAATCTTCTTCTTGTGCCTTCTTCCCCTAGTGTTTCTCCCGATTCATTGAATCCATTGCTTTCTCCTTCTCTCTTACACCATTTCTTTAGAAATTCAACTATCCCTGTCTTATCAAGGCCCTGTGCTTTCAATTTTTTTTTTAAGCAGAAACATATATAGTAAGTGGAATGGTAGTTAAGTGTTGGAGCTCACTAGCACCATGCCTGGGAAATGTGATTTGTTGTCCACAACTATAGACAATGTTTCATATCCTTATTGGGAAGTCCAACAAAATCAATGTGTGGCTTATTTGAATACAACACTTGCAAATTATTGATTTTTAGATGTTCAAAATATCTTGACAAGTGAGGGAGAAAATGATATTATTCCTTTGATTTGTTTTTCTCAACCAGCAAATCGCACTGAAGGCTCTAGTCCTATTAAGAGCATAAAATAGGTTGAACAACAAATTAATGGGAGTAAATTTTTGACTAGTTGCAAAACAGTGGATTTAGTGAAAGAATATTGCAACACTAATTATCAACCTGCCATCTCAAAAGTTGCAAGAATACTTTCTTTGAAGGTCCCTAGGTTATTTATTCCAGATGATGTGTGAGTGTCACCTGTTAAACAACCTATAGTGAATCATTTTGAGAGTGTTTTCTTTCAATGGATGGCAAGCCATATTACCTCTAAAAAATCAAAATTATTTCTCAGAGTTCTTTTCAATTGCAATGTGAATAGAGTATGTGATATATTTTCCATAAACCCTTTAAAGGTGGCAAGAAATTGAATTTTTTCAATATTGGCTATTTTTTCAACACTCTAACCCAATGCATAACAATCTTCTGCTGCAAGTATGCTGCTCATTCACTGTGGAAAATGTCATCGGTCTAGGGTCTCTAACCACAAGTTCTGCCCCTCCTCTTTGACTTCCACGGGCTCCTTATCAAACTGATCCAAAACTGGTCCTATCTAGGATCCAACACCTACAAACACTTCATCAAATACACATACCTTGTTGACTGTTTTGTTGTAGCTCCACTACTGCAATCTAGGCCTGGTTGGGGCATATAATCCAGTCCCTAACAGTCCTCTAATTTTTGCCCAAATTTCATTAAGGAGGTACAAACACCCTTCTATGAAAGGATATGACCCTCGTTGATGATGTTGGGTTGTTATAGCCTCCACCAGCTCTTCGACCTCCCTTCAAACATCTGCGTCACCCTACAGTAAGGTTGTGTAGGGCTGCGAAATCCCTTCTAAGAGTCTACCCACCTTCCTTTCACCTCAAAACAACCCTCCCTTACTTCAGCCTTCAAGAAAAACACTTCAGTCCTGCACTCAATTCGGACCCTTCTCCAGCTACTCAGTCACCTTCCTGCGGCCCTAAAATAGATTTGTTCCCACGCTAGTATGCCCTTTTCTCACTGCGACTAGATCAGAGATATGTATTTTCCCTTCAACGCTTATGTTTGTGTTGTGTTGCACAAGGATGGATGCTAAAATCAGGATCACACACCTCTTATTTATAGCCTTTTAAGCCTCCATGAATTTTCTTGAAGAGACCCATCTATTGGAACCCTTTTACACTAAGCCTACATGACTTGGCAACCAATAATTACCTAGTCAACTTAAAAAATTCATTTCTCTCTAAAAAAAACTCGGATTCGAACGATTCTCGATGAGTTGGAATCGTATCAATGAGCACTATCATCCTCATCCATCACATGTCGATTTTTCATCATGGTTTTGGCCCAAAAACGATGGGTGAAAAATTCCCAAGATTGGATCTCAAGCCCACAAGCCCTAATAGATCCAATATCTAAGTTGTCATAAATATAAAATAAGAAAAGATCTAACATCTAAGAACAAGTCGTAACAACTAGGAAACTAGTTCAAGAAAGAAAAGGATAAGAACATGAATAGTTAGGTAAAACTGGGTTGTAAAATCCTCGTAATGAAGGTAATGCATTGATTAGCTTTTTTTTGTGGAAATGGAAAAATACACTGATTAGTTTTATATCTATGAACATTAGAAGAGGGGGAAAAGATGAAACATTTAGTTTTCCAGTCATATAGTTGGATGAGTAAATAGCCAACTTTTATTTTAGATATATCTTTTTTACAGTCATTGTTTTTGCATGGAGCATTCCAACATGAATGATGTTTACTATTGAATTTTGTTCTTAAAGGATGCTAAGTCACCTTCCCCAATAATTTGTTAATCTCTTTTGTTGAACAATCAGATGAATCTAACCTGTGACTTTTGAGAATTTGGATTATCTAACAAGCTACTGTTGTGATGAACTTATATCATATTTTTCAATTTTCCTTTATGTACTTTATGGATTACTAGGATTAAGGCTCACAAAGGAAGGTATGAGACATTCAAGGATGTGCATATGACATTTTGGAGCTTAATTTCTCCCATTTTCACGATATGCTTTTATCATATGTTTCAAGAATATATATGGCTAATGCTTTTCTTTAAATGTGTGTTGAATGATCAAATTCATTTAGAGAACAGTAGAACACGAAAATGAAAAACTAATCAGTTTTCAAATCTAGTGAAAAATTAGTATGATTTTAGTATGAATATTTTCATTGCTAGCCATACTTTCTGCATATTAACTGTGTTAGAATGTAGAAATGTCCCAACATTTCAAGTGGACACTATGCCCATCATCAGGGGATCCAATTTAACCTTCTGCACCCATCATCAGGGGATCTAAATGAAGCTTATGTAGTAAGAGGCTTAGTAAATGGATATAAAAAATCCATGGCATGGAAATTTGGATAAGTTACAAGTAAAAATGAAGTATGCTAAAATTTAGAAAAGGATATGAGATAATGTGAGGTCTGCGATCAATTTTGTAGTCATTTCCAGTTTCCAAGGGCTCCTAAGGCGGGTCTTAAAACTCAAAATACTGCTCAAATTTGGATTCCTGAAGATCACATTCCCTTTTGGAATTCTGGCAATCTGAACTGTCTTCAGGGGCATCAATGACACCATCATATGTCCTGATTTTAATTTTATTGTATTCTTTATCTATGAAATTTGAGACAAAGGGGTCATTATGCACCCATTTTTCAACTTTTGAGCCATTCAAACCCATTGTATCAGGTGCAGGCCTTTAGGCAGTGTTTTCTTTGATAAGGCAGACAATATCATTATTGATAGGTTGATCTCCACTTGGCTCAAAAACAATGGCACTCTTTGAGCATAAATCATTCTCCCACATCTACACAAAGAATAATATTGAAGTTAACACCCTAGCCAAGGCATCAGCTGAATCGGCAGCAAGCTAGCAGATAATTGACATGTACAAGGGAGAACATCATTCTAGCTCCACCAGAAAATTACACTAGAAGTCATTCTGCAGGTACCCGTGATGAGCTTTCTCCTTTTAGGTACCTTCTCGTCTTTCCCAATGAAAGAATTTGAAAGTTCAGAATTTGAAAAACAACTCTCTCACGAGAGTTATTGAACTAAATTTTACAAGCCTGTCTGGCCTAATTTATTTGGATTTAGCTAGCAACAATTTGTCTGGTAGTATTCCGCCTAGCTTGTGGACCTGCAAAAATATCCATTCTGTGAGCTTGGAAAGAAATAAATTAAGCGGTGAAATACCTCATGGCATGACATCCCTTCAAGTTCTCTCTTTTTGTCTGCACAGTGTCCCTTTTGTCCGCACCTCAGCAATATTCAAAGCAAAGATATGTCAAAATTTTCATGTTGATATCTCAGCTGGTTCAAAATACAGTATAAGGATATTCAACATATAGTGATCATAGCTATTGCACAATCTCTCCCTTCTGAAATTTGTTGTTTTTTCCTCATAGAAAAGCATCTTATGCTTGAAAACACTTTTTGCTGGCACTCTACTGTAGATAACTATGTTGGCCTGCAATATTGGAGACATGTACTTGAAACAACCTTATATATCAAAGATTATACTTCCAATACTTAAAATATTTGAATGGATTTATGTGGCATATCACCATGCAAAGATTTTGTTAGAGATGAACCTATTGTATACAACAACCCTCCCTTTTTCTTAAATTTTAGAAATAAAATTCATTTAGAAATAGGGTCCCTTTTTTCTTTTTATAGAAATAAAAGAATTAGAAATAAAGATTCATTGTTTTGAAAAAGCTCATCTTTGTTTATATACAAACCAAATACAAACATTCAAAACTTCCGATCCGATCAAATATAAAATACCTTATCATAAGAAAACAAGTCAAAATGTAAAAGTCCTATGAACAAGTAATCGGAAATCGGAAATCGGAGAAATCCTTAAAAGAAGTTTTATATACTTGTTTGAAATCCTCCGATGCGACTAGTTCGATCGCAAAACTTCGATAACAAAGGGTTTAAAGTTATCTATTTATATATCTCCGATGCAATGCGATCAATTGCAATCGCATGATCGGAGCATTCTCTAATAAGCTCTTTACGGTCAATTTCAAATTCTTCAATGCAATGCGCGCTTATTATAAAAACACTTTTCATAAGGAAAACAAACATTTGTCCGTTTAAATAAAAAAATTTTATATGGTGGACCCCACCATCGAAAATCGGAGAAAGCTGTTAACAATTCTTTTCAATTGAAACTTCCCGATCGCAATCTATAACCATTGAATCGAAAATCGGAAAAGTTTTCAATCGGAATTGGCCAATCGAAGAAATCTGTATTATGATATTTATATGCCATTGAAAACTTTCAACGCGATTGATAATGTCATTTATTATATTCGAAAAGTTTAGAATAGGTGAATATTATAATATTTTACAAGCACCAAATCTTCATTTGGACGTAGGAATTTAATAGCAAATAGAATGAATATTGGTTGATGATTTGGTTTTTAATACGTGAGTGTGACCCAAAAAGAACATTTACGCGCTATACGAAACCAATAAATAATGAATCATTTGTTCATTAACATTCCGTTCAGGTTGCTTGTTTGTCACGACTGAAATTTTATTGTTTTGCAGAGCCAAGGAACACCAAGCCCTTTCATTCACAGAGAAAGGGAAGCAATAGAAAACGCAGAAATGTCAAAGAGAGCGAGAAGAGCCAAGACTGTTGTTCCTGTCAAGTTTTTTGAGACTCCTACAGTTTCAAAAGAGAAGCCCACAAAACTGAGATTAGTCACAGATACATCATGCCAAGGGCTCGGGAGAATGACGTGGGAAGGAGTCTATAATCTATTGGAGAAAGAAAACCCCAAAGTCACAGTGGAAAAGGCATCAGTTCCAGATGAAGATAGCTCAGATTCCGACTCTGAGATTACTGAAAAAACACTTGCAAATTCATTTTTGCATCGGATTGCAGCCAGAGCGAGCATCATGCCTTATTATGATGTAATTCGATGGGTCATCGATAGTGTGAAGATACAGGACAGAACGTTTGTTTCAGCTTCTGGAGTGTCTTTTGGGTCGTTTAAAGCAGAAGACATTAAGGCAATGTATCACCTTCCAGACCCGCAGAAGGTGTATAACAAAGAATTTATCAACGAATTCGCTGATAATAATAAAGTCCAATCTGATCCTATCAGATATTGGAAGAAAAATCCAGAGAAGCACAGAAATGAAGCATCCGGTATGTATTATGTAGATTCCCTTTTACCTCCGTATTGCTATGCCGCTACCATGATGTGTAGATTATTTGGCAATGATAATTCAGCTAGGTTTTCTATACAAATGGTCCCATTAATCCTAGCTGCTGTCAATTCCGACATCATGGATTGGGCTGTTATTCTTTCTGATAGAATGGCCAATAGGATACTTGAGTACAGACAAGAAAAAACCACTGGAAATTCCACTCCCTTTTTCTTTTGTGCCTATATTCTTGATGCTCTTTGTTTCAATTCCGAGTTTCCCTTATTTGGATGGAAATGGACTCCCAAATACCCTACCCCAATTCATATTTATCATAAACTACTTTGGAAGGTTCATTTCCAAGATAATGTATATAGAATCTGCCATGGTTTCCTTATCCCTGTTTTCCAAACCATTTTTAATCGCTTCCCTCCTAGATTCTCTGATAAAGCTAAGGCCGACTTATCTGCAATAGGAGATTGGTTTGGGGAGGAGAAATTTACATACATCAGGATTTTTGGTAGTATTGTGGAACCACATGTTCTTCCTCTTATTGTTCCAGACAAACTTCTCGCTCAGGAAATTTTCTATCAATTAACAGTTGAAGGAATATCCAGGTCTTTAAACAACAGTAAGAAGAGAATGTGGCCTCAATTCCCATTCAATTGTGGTCAGTTTACTTTAAATGACTTCAAACATGCTGAAAAGGAAGTCACCAAAATAAAGGGTTGTAAATTTGCAACCATTCCAGGGAGACAATATGATCCGCGACAGATAGCCTTTAATGTTACTGCTTCAGTTTCAATTGCTCGATTTGAGCATGAGCCAGATCAGTTTGATGATTTGTTTGTTTCGTTGAATGATTTTCCTCAAATTTATGATTTATCCAAGTCTAAATTTCAGAAGGAGAAAATGAATAAATTTTTGTTATTCAGAAGTCAGAGATTGTTAAGAGTTCCTCTGGACCAACTAAGAATTTCAATACAAGGGTCAGAGACAGAAGGTACATCTAGCAAAACGCCAGTAGAAACATCTGCTGGTAAAGTCATTACACAATCGGCTGTTAACCAGCCAACTGTACATACTGCAAAGGTGGTCACTGTTGGCAAAGATGATGCTCAGAAAAGAAATACTGATGATAAATCCGATCAAAATACTGGTCAGCAGTCCACTGCTCAAACAACAGAAAAATGCACAAGTACTGATGCTGATGTGCATAATCAAAAAGGAGGATCGGATAGCAAAACCATTGAGCAGAAAACAGATACAGGGAAAGCAGACATGCAATCGGGAGGAAAAGAAACTACTGAGAAGATTGTAGATTCTACTGATCTTAATGTTTCCTCTCAATTATTGAAACAATAAGATCAATTCGCTCAACAATTGGGACTGCAAGATAAAGATAAAGAGAAAATAGAGCAGGATGTCGAAATCATTCCTGAACATCCTACAGGGCAAATTGTATTGAAGATCGAGGAGATCCCTCCTTTAGATGTATTTTACAGCCCTAAACATAAGGTTGTTGTTAGAAGACAGAGAAAAAGAAGGAAGACGGATCAGGACATGTTTTCTACTCCATCGGAAGAATTTATGAATATTGCTTACAAGAACACTGAAGTGAATCCATCTCAAGATCTCACTAAGTTGTCTCAATATGCAGGGGCATATAGTGCTGCAACAATTGATAAAGCTGCAGAAGTTTCTCAGATGATGACTCAGAAAGATCTCTATATAGCTTCACTTGAAGAGCAAACTAGGGAAAGTTAGCAAAAGGTTGCTCAAATGCAACAACAACTACAAGATCAAGAACTCAGGTCCAAAGAGTTAGAAGAACAGCTGGCCGAAGAAAAGAAGAAAGTTGATGAACAGGTCTTAGGCAAACAACAACAATTGAATGAAGAAATTTCAAGGTTACAAGGTTTGTTACAAAATGAGAAGAATGCAAAGATTGTACAAGAAAAGGAGTTTCAAACAGCTTTAGATAGATTCAAAGATTTCCCTAAGTTAAGTGAATTCAAATCGGAAGCCCTTGAAGCTAATAAACTGTTGTCCCAACAATTGAATGAATTTTGTGCAAAGCTATCACAGGCAGAACCATTTTGTGATATTATTTTATCCTTGATCCAGAACATCATTACTCTCAGACAAGAAATTGATGATGCTGATAAAAAGGTTTCTGAATTTCTCAATTGGCAAGATATAGAAAAAAGAAGAGAAGCTAATCTTCCTAGAATAGAGGAAAGACATAAAGAAATCTTGTTTACAGAATGGGAACATCAGATAATGAAAGTTGAGAGAGCAATATCAAGAGCTAGGGGCATGATGAGTAATATCACACAATTTAACAATGACAGCTTATATTCGATCAATCTTATTTCAGATTGTGTTCCTGGCAGTTTGCCTAAAGTGAAAGAAATTGAAAACAAATGGAGAGAAGAAATGGTGAAGAAAAGTCAACAAATCGACAAACTTCAAGAAATATCCTGGGAGAATATGTGGACTTATTTAATTAAGCCGAACAATCAACAAACGACTATTAAATTCCTTTCAAATGCTGTCGACTGTTTGATTCCAGAATTTTCCGATGCCACCTATGCTAGATAGCTGCATTCCGAAATGAGTCATCCACCGAGGCTCCAAGATATGCTGAAGATTTGTAACTTGGTTACATCAAGCGAGAAAGAAAAGCAATGAATCAGTTTCATTTAAGATAGCATTTCTGTTTTTAATTTGATAGATTGTAGCAGTAGTAGTAGGATTTTGTTATGTAATTTCTTATTTAAATCCCTCTCTTGCATTTAGAGAGGGATCCGAAGTTGTAATATTTTTTGGATTTGGAGCTTACATTTCTGTACTCTATTCTCTCTTATATTCTATGAAGGATCACATCTGGTGATTTTGTGCTGAAATTATCTTTGAAGTGTTGCATTTCTGTACCTTTGGATTTAATTTTACATCGGAGTTACTAGGTTAGAGTATCACATTTCATTTGATAGTCTTCAAGATGAATGAGGTATTTCTATTTGTTCACTGTTGATTTCCTTTGTTATATGATATTCTCTTAAAGAATTTGCTATCATTTATATATTTAGTTTTCATAACATTTCCTTTTATATATCATTTCTGAGTATAATTGAAATGTCATCTTTCATAAGCATATATAAATGGTATACAATGATGAATGCAATATGCTAATATAACTCTGTTTAATTTCTTAAAAAGAGTTATCTTTATTCGTTTCTGCACATTTCAATTTAAATAATAATACATTTTCATGGTTATTATTAAATTGGAACAATCTTAAGTTGTATTCACATATAATTACCTGGGTTAGTGTTAGAATTTCTTTATTAGCATTTAGTTCAATTAGATAGTTTTATTTCAGTTAATTTAGTCCCATTTCCACTCATCCAAATCAATCCCCTCACCAACCCATTTAGTTATAAGGAAACTGGTCCTTTAAATCCAGTCGGAGCCACCATACCAAACGGAAAAGGAGCTGTCCTAAGGTCCCGACCGGGTGGTTTTCCCCAATGTTTCAAGCAGAGATTTTCTAGGCTTCAACATTTTTGGCGCTAGAAGGAGGGCATGAGCTATGAATGGCAAGTAAATCTTTATCTACAGGCCATTCTGAGAGCAAAACACCCTCATTAACTTCTTCAATTTCTTCTGAAATTCAAAATCCTAGAGAAGAAATTGCGGAGAATATTCATACACCCACTACCAAAATCTCAAAACATTCAGACAGGCAATCTCCTGAGTCTCCTGAAGTTCAAGATTTAATTCATATATTGAAAGGATTCTCATTATCTCTTGAAGAGTCTGAAATATCTTAAGGTAGTGTAAGCTCAAAATTTATTCCTTCGAAACCTCTTACTAGGCTGCAAAGTGAAAAACTTGGTATTCCTCCTAAAGAATTTCCTTTACCTAGTAAGGGCAAGACAAAAAGAATTCAATCGGAATCAGAAAGTGATACAAGTTCATCATCTCATATTCAACTACCTGTTTCCGGAATCACAACTCATCAAAGTACAGTTGTTTCCACATCATTTCTTCAATCATCATCTCTGCAATCATCTTCCTCTCAGTCATCATCAATCTCAACATCATCTATTCCAACAACTTCTATTCAAACCCCACCAGTTTCTACTACTCCTCCAATAGTTGTTCCAATAATAGCACAGAGACCATGGTCTACTCCAGGGGCAGTCAACATGGCTGCACCTTTACATGATTTACCAGACAATCCTGGCAAATGGCTTCCAAAATTTAGTCCAGATCTTAATATTCAAGCTGAAGAACATATCAATAACTTCATGCTGGCTGTAAATTTGAACGGAGTCATACATGAAGATGTTGTAGTCAGACTATTCCCTTATACTCTTCAAGGAGCGACTGGATCATGGTACTTTTCACTACCTTCAGGATCCATAACAAGTTGGGACATTTTTGCAGATCATTTTTTAACCAAATTTGAAGATGACCGATCAATAGCTACTTTACTCAATGATCTCTCAAATTTGAAAATAGAACCCAGAGAACCCATTAAAGATTTCAACGCTAGATTCAACAAACTCTTGAACAAAATTCACACAGATTCACAACCCAGTGAACAGGTCAGAATAGAATGGTACATAACTGCCTTACCTTCAAACATAGCGATTTTCGTAGACAGAGCTGCAAAGCCTACGTTAGCTGAGAGTATGAAAGAGGCTATTGCAGTGGAAAAATGAATTACTTCTCTAGAAAAGAAAAATGCTATGGATGAAAGGAGATCGAAGAAAGTCAGCTTCAAAGATGATTCAAAGAAAAAGGCCAAAGATCCATATGACATGGAGGGTTTACAGAAAGTTCTTAAAACCATGTCAAATGAAATGATTGAAATTAAAAAACAAGTAGCTGAAACTTCTACTAAAAAACCATTCCGAAATTTCGGAAGAAACCAAGTTGAATCTAAACCTCCTAATGTAATCTCTAATGCAGAATCAGAGGAAGAAGAAGAAGAAGAAGAGACATCTTTAATATCGGATGAGGAAGATGAGAATGAAGAAATCGTTGAATTACATGGAATGTGGGATTTTATTCTCCCTAATTCTGATAGTGAGGTAGAACAAGAAGCTATGCCTATAAGTACTAGGAGTAAATCTACAGCAGAGCCTATACAAACAGCTCCAAAAAAGAAAATCACAACTCCAAGTACCAAAGATAAGTCCCCTGCAATGAAAGCTTCTCCATTACCTACTCAAAATCAACCATCTTCTTCTAATCCTCCCACATCGACAACAAAGACTTTAATAGTGTCATATCCTATGGAATACAACATTGTTGAAGACATGAAAAAGATTAAAGCCAACATTTCCTTACATGAACTCAGCAAACTGAAACACCAGCAGAAGTTGCTATTAAAAGAATTAAACGCTACACCAATTGCTCCTTTACCAAGCGGTGTGGTTGCAAAAGAAGCTAGGGGAGCTGGTAAGCCACCAGATAAGGTATATGCTACTGATACCGTGCTTATTGGAGAAAAGTCAAATTCTCAAACTCCTCCTTTTCTTCTAACTTATGAAATGTACAATAAGAATCTTCATAATTGTTTGATTGATTCTGGAGCTTCCTCCAACATAATGCCTACTTCTGTTTGTGCCAAATTGAATATCGAACCACAGAAATCGGTAGTTCATATTGTTCAATTCGATCACTCTAAAGTTCAAGTTGTAGGAGAAATCAATTCAGTTACTATCAGATTAGCTTCCGATCCTAGAATTGTCCAGAGAATTGATATTTTGATTGCTGATATTCCTGAATTCTATGGATTAATTTTAAGTAGGGACTGGTCTACGAAACTTAATGGTTATATCTCGACTGATTATTCACATATGTGGCTTCCCTACAAAGGGAAGCTAAATCAAATCAAAATCGAACGAGAAAAACATATGACACACACTGTCACTGAATTTGAACAACCTAACGAACCTGTGGCATTCAACAACAATATTCTTGAAGGTTATTCTGCTGAATCATTTCTTGGAAACTTCAAAGCACCCCGATCACCTTTTTCTGTAAATAATTTTGTTTCTCAAGTAGAAAATTTTTCACAATCCGATTCTTCCAGAATTGTAAATACTTCTGATGAAATTGTAGATAAGTCAATAGATAAATCTTTATTTTGGTCGTTATATTTTGATGGATCAAAGTCTAGTGATGGAGCTGGAGCAAGATGCATTTTAATCGATCCACATGCAGAGAAAACCATGCTGTCATGTAGGCTAGAATTTGAGTGTACTAACAATACTGCAGAATATGAAGCCTTGGTTCAAGGACTTTATAAAGCTATAGGGTTAGATGTTAAATACTTGAAAGTGTTTGGTGATTCCGAAATTGTCATAAAAAAAGTTAGGAATACTATTCATTTCCTTTCAGGACATCTTAAACACTATCAAACCCTAGTACAAGATCTCACCACTCATTTTTTAGCATTAAATATTTCTCCTATTCCTAGGAATCATAATACATCAGCTGACTTGTTAGCTAATGTTGCATCTAAACTCCTACCTGCTGAAGACTGTAGTCCTGATAGGTTTTCTGTAGAATTAATTTTTCGTCCATCTGTCCTAGACAATGTCACAAATTGGAGAGTTTTCTATCATGATCAAGATATTTTAAATTTCATGACTTCAAAGAAATCATATGATGAACAAATTATTGATGAAGAAGATCATGATTTACAAATTGCTTCAAAAGGTAATGAAAATCCCATTCCGAAATCTATTGTTAAATTGGAGGACTTATATGATATTAAGGACAGATTCAAGAAAGTCACTAATACCAAGCTTCAAAGTTCCACTTTGAAGTTTGAATTAGTGAATCTTGGTTCTGATTCCAAACCTCAAAATGTTAATTTATGACTTAATTTAACATCAGAGAAAAGGAATGCTTTCATTAAACTCTTGTACAAACATAAAAATGTTTTTGCTTGGAATTATGATGATTTAAAAACATATGATACTTCGATTATTCAACACACAATTCCAATGCTTCTTGATATTAAACCTGGTCAACAAAAGCTAAGGAAGGTTCAACCAAATCTCGAAGGACAAATCAAATCAGAACTTAATAAACTTTTAAAAGCCAAAATCATTTTTCCTGTCAGGCACTCCAATTGGGTTTCCAATATGGTACCTGTAAGAAAAAAGAATGGTGATATAAGAATCTGTATTGATTTCAGAAATTTAAACAAGGCATGTTTAAAAGACAATTTCCCATTGCCAACCATGGAACAAATACTTCAAAAGGTAGCTGGTTCTGAACTTATGTCCTTTCTTGATGGATTCTCAGGCTATAATCAAGTCTTAGTTCATCCAGATGACAGATTGAAAACAACTTTCAGAACAAAATGGGGAACTTATGCTTATCAGAAAATGCCTTATGGTCTAATAAATGCAGGAGCAACTTTCCAAAGAGCCATGGATATAGCGTTTAAAGGTCTGATCAATAAGTCAGTTGTTGTTTACCTTGATGACATAATAGTATTTTCAAAAAAGAGAACCAATCATCTACATGATCTAAAGCAAATATTTGAAAGATGTAGAAGGTTTGGTATTTCCTTAAATCCAAAGAAATCTTTCTTTGCTTTGGATGAAGGAAAACTCTTGGGATTTTTTGTGTCAAAAAATGGTATATACATTGATCCAGATAGAGTAAAATAGATCTCTGATATTTCTTTACCTCATAACAAAAAATTCATGCAATCATTTCTTGGACAGATCAATTTTGTAAAAAGATTCATTCCTGATTTTTCTTTAATTGTTTTACCTATGCAAAATATGATCAAGAAGAATTCAGTATTCAAATGGGGGCATAAAGAGAAAGAAGCCTTTGAGGCAATCAAACAGGCGATCATTAATGCACCAGCATTGAGTACCCCGGATTTTTCTAAAGATTTTATTTTGTATACCTTAGCCACCGAGACATCCTATGCAGCTGTTTTAACACAGCTCAATGATCAGAAAATTGAAGCACCAATTTCTTTCTTTAGCTCAAATCTGCAAGGAGCTGAGCTGAATTATTCCGATGTTGAAAAACAAGCCTTTTCTGTGTTTAAATCAATCAAGCATTTCAGACCTTTTCTCTTGAAAACTCATACGAAAATCATTGTCCCATTCTCTACAGTGAGGCAATTATTAATTCAGAGAGAAGTAGGAGAAAAATGAGCTAACTGGGTAATAGCTCTGCAAGAATATGATGTTGATATTAAACCAGCTAAGATTGTTAGAGGACAAGGTTTTTGCAGATTATTAGCAGGAGCTTATAACATACCAGAAAATCAAGATTCAAATCAAGATATTCAAGTAAGTCAGATAAATGTTACAGATTCTGAATCTCAGTATGTTGATCTCATCTATTACTTGAAAAATGGGTATGCTCCTTCTGATCTCAGCTATAAGAGAAAATGTGCTTTAAGGTTAAAAGCTGTTAAAAATGAGATCATTGATAATGTGTTATTTAGGAAAAATTATGATTCAATTTTATTAAGATGTCTTGAAAAGACTGAAGCTGAAAAGGTTTTGCAGGAGTTGCATGATGGACCAGCAGGAGGTCATTTTGGAGGTGATACCACAGCTCACAAAATAATTCGTGCTGGCTATTACTAGCCTACCCTTTTTAAAGATACACATGACTATGTAAGGAAGTGCAGAATTTGCCAATCTGCAAGTGGAAGACAAAGGAAACCAGCTTTTCCTTTGCAACCAGTGAGTATTGAGCAACCATTTGAACAATGGGGGCTTGATATTATTGGTGAGATAGTACCTCATTCTTCCAAACAACACAAGTACATTCTTACTGCAACTGATTACTTTACAAAATGGGTAGAAGCAATCCCTTTGAAGGTAGCTAATTCTGATGCAATTATTGATTTCATAGATCAATTCATCATAACCAGGTTTGGTGTACCTCAAGCTCTTGTATTTGATAATGCATCTTATTTTTCCGGAAACAGTTTAATAGAATTTGTAGTCAAAAGAGGTTTTAAACTGAAATATTCAGCAAATTATTACCCACAAGGTAATGGTTTGGCTGAATCCACTAACAAAAATCTCATCAAAATCATTAAAAGAAATATTGATCAAAATCAAAAGAATTGGCACAAATCTTTAATCTTTGCATTATGGGCTGATCGTATCACTAAAAAAGCTTCAATAGGAACTTCACCTTTCAATTTAGTTTATGGAAAAGAAGCTGTGATACCATCAAATTTAACTCTTCCATCATTAGCCCTAGTGCAATTTATTGAAGAAAAACCTTCTTCATCCATTCAATTGAGGTATGATCAAATTCTTAAACTAGAAGAAGATAGAGATAAAGCTAAAATTGTTCATGAAAAACATCAACAGCTTGTAAAATCTTCTTTTGATGCAAGTTCTACTGGCTCAAAAATTTTGTCAATTGGTGATTTTGTTCTGAAATGGGATAAGGCACATGAAGAAAAAGGTAAGCATACCAAATTTCAGAAAATGTGGCTTGGACCATTCCAGATCATTGAGAAGATAGACTCAAATACATTCATACTCCAAGATCTAACAGGTAAGAGAGAATCTCTTCCTGTAAATGGGCTTATCTTGAAGAAATTCTTTTCATAAGGAGGTAACCCCTTCTTAAACTGTACATATTCCTTTCTGCAAAAATTTTAATTGTTTTTGCAAATAAAGGTTGTTAATAAGTCTCTAATTGACTGTTTACATGTTAGAAATATTCTTAGGAAAAATATTATAAATATTTATTTTGTGTAAATAAGAATTTTTAAAGAAATGATCATAGTCTTTTGATAGCTTTAAATAAGATGTTAAACTTTGAAAGATTATACCAATTATTTGCATGATCTTTTGAAAAACTTGAGGGAAATGTAAATCATTATAAGTTTATCAAGCAGAGAGAGGTTATCTATAAAAGTAAAGATTATTCAAGTCTTGGTACTCAAAAAACTCTAAAAAAAAAAATTGTCATCCATTGATTCTTAAGGATAAAACTATTTCACCCCATCCATTTAGGTTGTGATGTTTTAGAATGTAATTCTAAGAAATTATGTAAAATTTTTAAGAGATAAGAGGTCTCATCATGAGCCGGCTTACCATATTCATAAGAAGTAATGAAACTGACATTACCAATACTGCACATCAAAACAGGGTAATGGCTTATAAATATAAGACAAGGGATCTCATCACGAGCCAGCTTGTTCAGTTTAATTACAACTAGTGAATGGCATTGTTATTAACTGGCTACCAAACCAGAACAATGGCTCTTAAAAATAAATAAATAAATAAAATACAAAAAACATGAGATAATATGTCTTATGAATTTATCTTTTAAAAAGTCATAATCCTAGTTGGATGGGACAATGAATAGTTAATGGTTAAAAGGTAACCCTGTCGAAACTATGAACGTTTGCAGGCAACAGAGGCAATACCTATGGCAATAGAGTATATTATAAAACCAAACTTGGAGAAATTCACTTACTTCATTATTAATACCAATCAAAGCTTGAGATAACCCAAAAATGTTTTTATTCTCAAGAAACTGGAAAGAAATTGTAAATAATTTTTATTTCTTTTTTATAAGTTAGATTTTATTTTTGATTATCCTAGGATAGTTTTCATTATCTTTAAAAATCTTTACTTACTAAAAATATAGTATTCATTTTATTTTTCAGAGATAACTGGTTCTTTCAGTGAATCGCCAATTGTTGTATACAACAACCCTCCCTTTTTCTTAAATTTTAGAAATAAAATTCATTTAGAAATAGGGTCCCTTTTTTCTTTTTATAGAAATAAAAGAATTAGAAATAAAGATTCATTGTTTTGAAAAAGCTCATCTTTGTTTATATACAAACCAAATACAAACATTCAAAACTTCCGATCCGATCAAATATAAAATACCTTATCATAAGAAAACAAGTCAAAATGTAAAAGTCCTATGAACAAGTAATCGGAAATCAGAAATCGGAGAAATCCTTAAAAGAAGTTTTATATACTTGTTTGAAATCCTCCGATGCGACTAGTTCGATCGCAAAACTTCGATAGCAAAAGGTTTAAAGTTATCTATTTATATATCTCTGATGCAATGCGATCAATCGCAATCGCATGATCGGAGCATTCTCTAATAAGCTCTTTACGGTCAATTTCAAATTCTTCAATGCAATGCGCGCTTATTATAAAAACACTTTTCATAAGGAAAACAAACATTTGTCCGTTTAAATAAAAAAATTTTATATGGTGGACCCCACCATCGAAAATCGGAGAAAGCTGTTAACAATTCTTTTCAATTGAAACTTCCCGATCGCAATCTATAACCATTGAATCGAAAATCGGAAAAGTTTTCAATCGGAATTGGCCAATCGAAGAAATCTGTATTATGATATTTATATGCCATTGAAAACTTTCAACGCGATTGATAATGTCATTTATTATATTCGAAAAGTTTAGAATAGGTGAATATTATAATATTTTACAAGCACCAAATCTTCATTTGGACGTAGGAATTTAATAGCAAATAGAATGAATATTGGTTGATGATTTGGTTTTTAATACGTGAGTGTGACCCAAAAAGAACATTTACGCGCTATACGAAACCAATAAATAATGAATCATTTGTTCATTAACATTCCGTTCAGGTTGCTTGTTTGTCACGACTGAAATTTTATTGTTTTGCAGAGCCAAGGAACACCAAGCCCTTTCATTCACAGAGAAAGGGAAGCAATAGAAAACGCAGAAATGTCAAAGAGAGCGAGAAGAGCCAAGACTGTTGTTCCTGTCAAGTTTTTTGAGACTCCTACAGTTTCAAAAGAGAAGCCCACAAAACTGAGATTAGTCACAGATACATCATGCCAAGGGCTCGGGAGAATGACGTGGGAAGGAGTCTATAATCTATTGGAGAAAGAAAACCCCAAAGTCACAGTGGAAAAGGCATCAGTTCCAGATGAAGATAGCTCAGATTCTGACTTTGAGATTACTGAAAAAACACTTGCAAATTCATTTTTGCATCGAATTGCAGCCAGAGCGAGCATCATGCCTTATTATGATGTAATTCGATGGGTCATCGATAGTGTGAAGATACAGGACAAAACGTTTGTTTCAGCTTCTGGAGTGTCTTTTGGGTCATTTAAAGCAGAAGACATTAAGGCAATGTATCACCTTCCGGACCCGCAGAAGGTGTATAACAAAGAATTTATCAAAGAGTTCGCTGATAATAATAAAGTCCAATCTGATCCTATCAGAGATTGGAAGAAAAATCCAGAGAAGCACAGAAATGAAGCATCCGGTATGTATTCTGTAGATTCCCTTTTACCTATGTATTTCTATGCCGCTGCCATGATGTGTAGGTTATTTGGCAATGATAATTCAGCTAGGTTTTCTATACAAATGGTCCCATTAATCCTAGCTGCTGTCAATTTCGACATTATGGATTGGGCTGTTATTCTTTCTGATAGAATGGCTAATAGAATACTTGAGTACAGACAAGATAAAACCGCTGGAAGTTCCACTCCTTTTTTCTTTTCTGCCTATATTCTTGATGCTCTTTGTTTTAATTCAAAATTTCCCTTGTTTGGATGGAAATGGACTCCCAAAGACCCTACCCCAATTCATATATATCATAAACTTCTTTGGAAAGTTCATTTTCAAGATAATGTGTATAGAATCTGCCATGGTTTCCTTATCCCTGTTTTCCAAACCATTTTCAATCGCTTCCCTCCTAGATTCTCTAATAAAGCTAAAGCCGACTTATCCGCAATAGGAGATTGGTTTGGGGAGGAGAAATTTACATACATCAGGATTTTTGGTAGTATTGTGGAACCACATGTTCTTCCTCTTATTGTTCCAGACAAACTTCTCGCTCAGGAAATTTCCTATCAATTAACAGTTGAAGGAATATCCAGATCTTTAAACAACAGTAAGAAGAGAATGTGGCCTCAATTCCCATTCAATTGTGGTCAATTTACTTTAAATGACTTCAAACATGCTGAAAAGGAAGTCGCCAAAATAAAGGGTTGTAAATTTGCAACCATTCCAGGGAGACAGTATGATCTGCGACAGATAGCCTTTAATGTTACCGCTTCAGTTTCAATTGCTCGATTTGAGCATGAACCAGATCAGTTTGATGATTTGTTTGTTTCGTTGAATGATTTTCCTCAAATTTATGATTTAGCCAAGTCTAAATTTCAGAAGGAGGAAATGAATAAATTTTTATTATTCAGAAGTCAGAGATTGTTAAGAGTTCCTCTGGACCAACTAAGAATTCCAATACAAGGGTCAGAGACAGAAGGTACATCTAGCAAAACGCCAGTAGAAACATCTGCTGGTAAAGTCATTACACAATCGGCTGTTAACCAGCCAACTATACATACTGCAAAGGTGGTCACTGTTGGCAAACCTGATGCTCAGAAAGGAAATACTGATGATAAATCCGATCAAAATAATGGTCAGCAGTCCACTGCTCAAACAACAGAAAAATGCACAAGTACTGATGCTGATGTGCATAATCAAAAAGGAGGATCGGATAGCAAAACCATTGAGCAGAAAAAAGATACAGGGAAAACAGACATGCAATCGGGAGGAAAAGAAACTACTGAGAAGATTGTAGACTCTACTGATCTTAATGTTTCCTCTCAATTATTGAAACAATATGATCAATTCGCTCAGCAATTGGGACTGCAAGATAAAGATAAAGAGAAAATAGAGCAGGATGTCGAAATCATTCCTGAACATCCGACAGGACAGATTGTATTGAACATCGAGGAGATCCCTCCTTTAGATGTATTTTACAGCCCTAAGCATAAGGCTGTTGTTAGAAGACAGAGAAAAAGAAGGAAGACGGATCAAGACATGTTTTCTACTCCATGGGAAGAATTTATGAATATTGTTTACAAGAACACTGAAGTGAATCCATCTCAGGATCTCACTAAGTTGTCTCAATATGCAGGGGCATATAGTGCTGCAACAATTGATAAAGCTGCAGAAGTTTCTCAGATGATGACTCAGAAAGATCTCTATATAGCTTCACTTGAAGAGCAAACTAGGGAAAGTTAGCAAAAGGTTGCTCAAATGCAACAACAACTACAAGATCAAGAACTCAGGTCCAAAGAGTTAGAAGAACAGCTGGCCGAAGAAAAGAAGAAAGTTGATGAACAGGTCTTAGGCAAACAACAACAATTGAATGAAGAAATTTCAAGGTTACAAGGTTTGTTACAAAATGAGAAGAATGCGAAGATTGTACAAGAAAAGGAGTTTCAAACAGCTTTAGATAGATTCAAAGATTTCCCTAAGTTAGGTGAATTCAAATCGGAAGCCCTTGAAGCTAATAAACTGTTGTCCCAACAATTGAATGAATTTTGTGAAAAGCTATCACAGGCAGAACCATTTTGTGATATTACTTCATCCTTGATCCAGAACATCATTACTCTCAGACAAGAAATTGATGATGCTGATAAAAAGGTTTCTGAATTTCTCAATTGGCAAGATATAGAAAAAGGAAGAGAAGCTAATCTTCCTAGAATAGAGGAAAGACATAAAGAAATCTTGTTTACAGAATGGGAACATCAGATAATGAAAGTTGAGAGAGCAATATCAAGAGCTAGGGGCATGATGAGTAATATCACGCAATTTAACAATGACAGCTTGTATTCGATCAATCTTATTTCAGATTGTGTTCCTGGCAGTTTGCCTAAAGTGAAAGAAATTGAAAACAAATGGAGAGAAGAAATGGTGAAGAAAAGTCAACAAATCGACAAACTTCAAGCAATATCCTGGGAGAATATGTGGACTTATTTAATTAAGCCAAACAATCAACAAACGGCTATTAAATTCCTTTCAAATGCTGTCGACTGTTTGATTCCAGAATTTTCCGATGCCACCTATGCTGGACAGCTGCATTCCGAAATGAGTCATCCACCGAGGCTCCAAGATATGCTGAAGATTTGTAACTTGGTTACATCAAGCGAGAAAGAAAAGCAATGAATCAGTTTCATTTAAGATAGCATTTCTATTTTTAATTTGATAGATTGTAGCAGTAGTAGTAGGATTTTGTTATGTAATTTCTTATTTAAATCCCTCTCTTGCATTTAGAGAGGGATCCGAAGTTGTAATATTTTTTGGATTTGGAGCTTACATTTATGTACTCCATTCTCTCTTATATTCTATGAAGGATCACATCTGGTGATTTTGTGCTGAAATTATCTTTGAAGTGTTGCATTTCTGTACCTTTGGATTTAATTTTACATCGGAGTTACTAGGTTAGAGTATCACATTTCATTTGATAGTCTTCAAGATGAATGAGGTATTTCTATTTGTTCACTGTTGATTTCCTTTGTTATATGATATTCTCTTAAAGAATTTGCTATCATTTATATATTTAGTTTTCATAACATTTCCTTTTATATATCATTTCTGAGTATAATTGAAATGTCATCTTTCATAAGCATATATAAATGGTATACAATGATGAATGCAATATGCTAATATAACTCTGTTTAATTTCTTAAACAAAGTTATCTTTATTTGTTTCTGCAAATTTCAATTTAAATAATAATACATTTTCATGGTTATTGTTAAATTGGAACACTCTTAAGTTGTCTTCACATATAATTACCCGGGTTAGTGTTAGAATTTCTTTATTAGCATTTAGATCAATTAGATAGTTTTATTTCAGTTAATTTAGTCCCATTTCCACTCATCCAAATCAATCCCCTCACCAACCCATTTAGTTATCTTCAGAAAATTCACCATAATGAAGGGTAACTCCTTCACTAAATACTCAAACCCTTCTTTATCCAACTTGTCATAAGTATCACAAATAGTAGGGGTCTTAAACATTACCATTTTATGACTACTTTGTCCAACTTGCAGTGACAGATAACTATGTTTGTTAGTACCGGAACTTCCACCAGCATCTAGGAAAACAAACATACCCTCACAGAGTCGACGATCAATTTTGTAGTCATTTCCAGTTTCCAAGTGCTCCTAAGGTGGGTATTCAAACTCAAAATACTGCTCAAATTTGGATTCCTAAAGATCATATGCCCTTTCATAATTTTGGCAATCTGAAGTGTCTTCAGGGGCACTAATGACACCATCATATGTCCTGATTTTAATTTCACTGTCTTCTTTATCTATGGAATTTGAGACAAAGGGGTCATTATGCACCCATTTTTCAACATTTGAGGCATTCAACCCCATTGTATCAAGTGCAAGTATTTTATAAGTCTTTTCTTTGATAAGGCAGACAACATCATTATTGATAGGTTGACATCCACTTGGCTCGAAAACAAAGTCACTCTTTGAGCATACATCATTCTCTCACATCTACACAGAGAATAATACTAAATTTAACACCCTAGCCAAGGCATCAGCCGAATTGGCAGCAAGCTAGCTAATAACTAACATCTACAAGGGAGAACAACATTCTAGCTCCACCAGAAACCTACTCTAGAAGTCATTCTCCAGGTACCCTTGATGAGATTGCTCCTTTCAGGTACCTTCTCGTCTATCCCAATTCAAGAAGTTGAAAGTTTTGAATTTGAAAAACAACTCTCTCATGGGAGTTATTGAACTGAATTTTACAAACCTGCCTGAACTAATTTATCTAGATTTAGCTAGCAACAATTTCTCTGGCAGTATTCTGCCTAGCTTGTGGACCTGCAAAAATATCCAGTCTGTGAGCCTGGCAAGAAATAAATTAAGCGGTGAAATTCCTCCTGGTATGGCATCCCTTCAGGTTCTCTCTTTTTTCTCCATCTCAAACAACATTTTTATCAATATTACAAGTGCCCTTACATCTCTGCAGGACTGTCATAACCTTAACACATTGGTTCTGTCAAAGCATTTTAATGGCGATATGATTCCAACTGATACACATGGATTTCCCATGCTCTGGACATTAAGTCTTGGAAATTGTGCTCTTTCTAGGCAAGTTCCAGTTTGGCTCCTGAAATGTCAAAATTTATAGGTCTTGGATCTTTCCTGGAGTAATCTCAACGGAGTTATTTCTATTTGGTTAAACAATCTTCAATATCTTTTTTATTTGGACATGTCAAATAATTTTCTGTCAGGACCAATTCCAAAGAAGCTTATGGAGTTACCTAGTTTTAAGTCAATACAAATACCCCTGTATCAGCTCAAACTCCCTTTGAGCCCTCTTTATATGTAAAGAAAAATCAAAATGCTTTTGGGCTTCATTACAATCAGTTTTCTAATCTTCCCCCTTCGCTATACTTGGCCAGAAACAATCTCAGTGGCACTCTAAGCCCTGAAATTGGGCAGATGAAAATGCTTCATATTCTAGATTTGAGTCATAATAATTTCTCAGGGATAATCCCAGACACACTGTCTAACTTGAAAAATTTGGAGACCTTAGATTTGTCAAACAATAATTTTGTTGGAATCATACCACCATCCTTGAAGGATCTAACATTCCTAGTAAGGTTCAATGTCTCTAATAATCACTTGCATTGGTTAATACCTTCTGGACATCAATTTGATACCTTTAACAAGTCTAGTTTTGAAGGAAAGTTTGGTCTCTGTGGCTAGCCTCTTACTACCACCTGCAGTCCACCTGTGTCAATACCAGGGGTACCTATTGCTGCACACAAAATCAATAGGCTGGGCAAAAATACCATTCTTGGCATAACCATGAGTGTTGGTGTTGGGATTTCTTTTCTTCCGGCCGCGGTTCTTTGGAATCAATCAAGAAGACAAGTAATAGAGCAGAGAGTTGCAGATGAGGTGGATTTTGACATGCCTCATAGGCTTTCTGATGCCTTGGGATATAACTTGGTGTTGTTATTCCAAAATCATTGTCATAAGGATCTTTCTATTGTTGATCTCTTGAAATCTACTAGTAATTTTTAGTAGGAAAACATCATTAGTTGTGGAGGCTTTGGATTGGTATATATATCCACTTTGGAAGAAGGCACAAAAAATGAAATTAAAATATTGACAGGAGAATGTGGTCAGATGGAGCATGAATTTAAGGCTGAATTAGAAGCTCTATCAAGAGCCCAACATAAGAATCTAGTGTCATTGCAAGGATACTTAAAGTATGGGAATGATAGACTGCTGATTTATTCCCATATGGAGAATGTGTGTTTGGTATATTCTATGAGCATATGATGCTTTAAAGACCATCATAATTTCTATATATTTGTGTCAATTAGACATGTAATAGCTCTATTCTCCAAGTCACCTCATGATGTCATCAACGATGCATCATGATAATAATATCTCCAAGTTTAGTTTCAAAGTGTCTTCACAAAATGCTCCAAGATGTCGTTAAGGTGCTCCAAATAGATCTTCAACAAGATATCTTCTACTTCTTTTCAATGTGCTCCAAGTCCATAGGCCTTAACTCTTCTTCAACATCCTGCTCCTAAAATGTCTCCAATATTGCAGAGAACAAGCAGTTATAGGCGTTCAAAAATACCTTAAAATAAATTCACCAAACAATCCCTTCAGGCTTGTTATTATTTCACTTCAAATAATGCTCAAAGTCTGTTCTAAAGCTACTAACCATTGTCCTCAAGATAAAACAAGTTTTCTTCAAGCCTTCTAAAAATGTTTTTCCAATATCATCTTCAAAAGGAATCTAAATTATGTGCAAGAGGCTTGGACTAAGTACACACGATCTTAATTTAGATCTCTTAGCCTAGAATGTGTCGCAACAGAGAACTGATCAAGCACCATATTCACGTGTAGAGGTCAAGAATAGGTTCAAGTCTAAATGCTGAGATATACCTTCTCAACAAGCTCAAAATGTTTCCCACAAGTCTAAATAGCCTTTTGTCCACACACAGGTCTGAAATCTTGAGCAAATCTGAGATACGAGTTGTAGATCTAAGGAATATATACGATGAGCCCTCCTCATAGGACCAAGCTGCCAATTATCTTGTTTTCTGGAGGTTCAAGTCACCATAGAATATCCTCAAGACCGAAGTTGTTTAAGGACTGCAATTCACAACAGTGTTTTAGCTTTGTCCACAGCTTTGGTTTCCACTGATCCAAGGGTTTTATAGCTTCCTCTTACAGGTCCGAAGGTATGCAACTTTTTGTTACAGGTCCAAAATACAGAGAGTATCTTGCTATCTTATCCACCAAAAGATTCAGAGAAATGCGAAGTCTGGACTGTCCAACAAAGAAATCTGAGCCAAGAGTCTATACACAGTCTGAAACTGCTCTAGTTACTACACATGAATCACTATAATCTTCCACAGTTCGATTAAGAAGTTCACCACAAAAAACACTAGTGTTATAGCTTGGTTTGCAATTCGAAATTCTATCTTCTAGCACAATTCTTATCACAAGTCCGAAGGAATAGATAACCATCACAGATTTTTGACCCAAACAAATTTTATTCCTCGACTTCCAAGTCACTCCTGCAGTTATACTCTACTTTTTTCACCTCATCCTTAGGTACGCCTAGATGAATTTGAGATCTGTATCCTTCCTGGATCTACTGTCGTTGTGATATACCTTAAATTTACAAGTTTTATCCGGTGGTCCAAAAGACTTCCTACTTTGCCCCCTTGTTCCTGAACTTTAACAAAACATAGTAAATAAATTCACATTTATAGCAATTTCAACAACTAGATAAATGAATATATGACATGAGACCATCCATCAAGTATAGGTTCGTCTGTGCATGAATTGTTATGATGTATATGCATGTCAAGTAATCGCATCACGGTTGCTTGTATCTATCAATTAATATGTGCTTCTTGTTTCCTAGAAAACATTTGATCAGTAATAATATTACCGTATCTATACTTGCTTGATATTCATATTACAAGTACTAATATACATAACCAAAAAAACTGCAGTGGCCCAATCTTAAAAATTGAAGTGCCAAAATTTGTTGTTGAATTAAAACAAAATTTTTGAAATCCATTAAAATGCCCACATTGTATGAGACCTTGCCTTCAAATTTAATTATCTAGCAAATACAACAGGGGTGCACTGCATTAAGAACTTGAGAAACATGCAGTGGCCCAATAAACTTGATAAATGTCCCAACTTTTAGTGCTTTGGAATGCCAAAGTACTAAATTTTAACTATTAATTTCCATGAGGCTTCATAACTTATCTCGCTCAAATATACTCTGGGTGTAACCATTTTGCTTCCTGCTCTTGCCCAAGATCATGTGAAAGCGCTTTCTCACAAAACATCATTGACCTCAATCTACTCTATTCCCCATTCTTAACTTCATGTTCAACATCATTCGTGGAGATATTATCTCGATCTTTACCTTTCGACCCAAACTTAGCCTCTTCCTCTTATTTTTTAACCTGAGCAACATGTTTCTTCCCAGAAAGATGTGAGTCAAAAAAAATTGACTGTTACAAACTGCATTACACATAGTACATACCTTATCTTCCGCTATTGCAGTGCCAACTTTCAATAACCTTTGCCGTTTGGTAGCTATGTCAACTGTTGCTTTTGCTTTAAATTTTCTTTTCCCAATGTTAGAATCAGAAAATTCCCCTTCTGATTTTTTATTTTTTTCTGGATGTTGTGAGCTTTGTATTGAATTTTATTGTCAAAAACTGAGGAGTGGAGGTTTATATTTATACTATTTTACCATGTTTTAAAGGAAACGTCCTTCTAGAAGGGGAGGCCGACATGTGTGCCAAAGTGCAGGTCGGCTCACTGTTAGGTGTAATTTTCTTAATCCTAAAAATTCAATATCTCACAAACTACTAGGAGTTTCGGGACAAATAAGGGCTCATTGGAAAGGAAAAAATACACTCTATAAGATAGTATAGGAGAAAATTTGGAAGGATGCCTCTAAGGTGGTAAAAACAATTTTTCTTTGTGACTGTCCTTAATGTTTGTGTGCGCCTTTGTTGAGAATTAGGTAGGGATGGGCTTAATTCAAATTCTCTTCTTGATAATTACTAGTGAGCTTACTTCTTTTACTTATGTCTTCTCTTCTTAGCTTATTATGTCTTTCATCAAGTTAATTACCAAAACACAAGAGACACAAATTTAGGCTCTTCGAGCTAGGGCCAAAACCTCTCCTTCTTGGAGAGGAAAACCCACAAGAAATTATTATTATAGAATTTTAGATGACAAGTACCATGACCATGACACAGAACCTTGACCCTTGTATGCCTCCAAGACCTTGTCACTGCTTCTTCATTGACTCTTTAAGCTAATCCTTCTTTTCTGCACTATCCTGCACCGTCCTGCTCTTTTCTACACCAAGACTAGAGAGCTCGGTCTAACTGTATTTCCCTTCTCCAACTGTATGTGATCCTTACTGAGATATCAACACCTTGTTATAGAATATCCTATGCACACCTTTCAACTTCACTTCACCTTGCTCATTGGTCTTCAACATACACACACGTCTTATTTCCTTTCGATGAACAGTCCACCATTTTCATACTCTAATGATACCCTTACTTGTGCTGCATTACTTCGTTGAGGAAACTTATTATACTTAGCACTTCACACAATCCTGTAAATACTAAACACAGTCCTATAACTTCTTCTTCTTCAAGAAATATATCCAGGTCTTGCGGGAGAAGTCATCTGTAAAGGTCATGTAATAGGAACATCCTCCCAAGGATGTCACGTGCATCATACTAGATAAATCAGAATGTATCAACTGCAAGATATCAATTTTCTTTATGACACTTGAGGGGAATGGTCCCCTTGTATGCTTCCCTTCGGCACAACCCTAACATATACCTTCATGATCATCTTTAAGGGCATCCCTATCACCATCTTCCTTGCTTCGGGAAGGGCTTTGTAATGAAGATGTGCAAACCTTCGATGCCATAACTCTATTTGAAGAGTTGTATCACATCACATAGCCCCCAATGGACTTCCTCCAACTGAGTAGAGTGTATCAACCCTAAAACCAATAGTAAGAGATTATTTGAAGTTCCTCTTCCAGATGCGTACCTTTCCATCAACGAATGCCACCTTGAACCCTTTGTCTTCCATTTCCGAAATAGACATAAGGTTCTTCTTCAAATCAGGTACGTACAACACATCTTGTAAATAGACGACCTGACCTTGAGATAGATGAAGGGTCACAATCCCTATCCCTTTCATGAGATATGTGGCATTATCTCCAAGTATAATTTCGAAATTAGTATCCTTCTCAATCAAATCAGAGAGGGCTTCTTTATAACTAGTGAAGTGCCTTGAAGCACCACTATCAATCAACCAGACATCCAGGGTGTCGGGAGGAGATGTAACAGAGAGGGTCGATACAAGAATATATTAATTTTTCTTATTATCAGCAACATTAGACTCACCGTACCTGGAATTTCTTGACCTAATGAAAGGTTGCCCATTTCCACTACGATCAGAGGGAGCCTTCCTTTTTTTTTTGAACTTCTTGTTCCTTTGATTGCCATTCCCCTTGAAGTTGTTGTTGTCATCATCCCTGGGAGAGTCCCTTCTATTGGGGCACTCCCTTGCATAGTGACCAGACTTGTTACAAGTGTAACATCTTCCCTTCCTTCCTTTGGGCCCCGCTCTACCATGGTTTTTATTTTTCGGGCCACCATGGTTCTTCTTCTTTGCATGAGCGGCGAAGGCAGTAGGGTCAATTCTATTTCCATTAGAGGAATGATCTCTCTCCATCATTCTTGTCTCCTCTTGAGTGCATCTAGTCAAAAATTCATCAAAATTAGGAATCATCTTATTATTAAGAATCATAGTATTAACTACATACCAGTCTCGGGGAAGTCCTCCAAGAGCGATGAGGATGAGCTCTCGATCAACTACTTCTCCTATGGCAAGGAGATCATTCCTGATTTTTGTGAGCCTCATAAAATATGATGGATGCCCATGAATCTTCCCCTGCACATAGTCCATGAAATATTGATCTTATAATACCAAATCCAAGGACACCTTCCATGCATGATAAATAGACTTGTCAGTCAACTTATCATCAGACCATTGGTCCTTGACAAGACTTCTTCTTCGGTGATTTCTTTTCACACTATCTTGGACTTTGTCTTCACCTCAGCTCTGATACCATGTTAATTTTACATAAACGTGGTATGTTCTATATGCCTAATACAGTTTTACTTTAATCTTTCTTATAGGCCCAATTCAACACATAAACATTAAAGTAAAATGCCGATAGAACATAATAACAGATCAACAGAAGACAAGCCAAATAATGTGGATTAGATTTTACAATTCTTCTTGTCCAGCAACGATAGAGAGTGATGTGCGTTACGACAGTCAACAGGATGCATCAGCCAACAAAGTCTTTCTCAACATCAGATCAGCCAACCTTCCAAGCGTCACACACACCCCTCAAAGACAACTCCAAAGTCAACGCAAGTCAACAAAAGAATCCCTCATCTAGATTTTCGACTTCAGCCATATTTCTGACATCATTTCTGGCATCCATATTTCCGGCATCATCCATATTTTTGGCATCCATTTCTGGCATCCATATTTCTAACATCCAGATTTCCGACATCATCCATATTTCCGGCATCCATATTCACATGTGGGAGAGAGAGAATTCTATTCTAGGCTATACGAACCAATCAGATCGTGAGGAATGTGTGTGATGAGATGATGATGAAATGGACATCATATCTCTCTAATTTATATCAGTTAGAGAGGGTGTGTGACACATCTATTCAGCTTCTGACCCTACATTACAAATATGGAGGATGTAGCACATGTGTAGAAAATAAAATTAAAATATATGTTCTGCTCGTCCAAAGAAGATGATCTTTAGATCAATCTTGCACCTCTCCGAAAGAGGAATCAACAAAAATCTAATCATCATCATATGAGCAGTGCAACCTGGATTTTGGACCTAGTTGACCAAAATTAATAGTGTTGCTACTCTGACAATAGAACATGATGGTTGAATACGAAAGGCCACTCTAAACAAATTGGCAAATGCTTACAAGATTCTCGATACTTTGTTTTGGACACAAGATTTTTTTTTAATGGTCTAACAATATTTACTTAGACTATATCTCAACATATATTTATTACTTATATTCTACATAAGCCACATATTATTGAAAAAGTAATCTTCATGGTTGAAATTGTCAGCATAAGTTTCAAGTTACGAGTCAATATATTACTTTCAATTTATAATTGGGCACTGCCTATTTGGTGTATGTTTGTTGCTTTTGTACTTATTCTCATTTTATATTTCATGGCTTTGAGAAACAATGAAGGTATTATACTTGATTTCATATCGTGGAAAGTCATAGTAATTCAGTCTGGAAAGGAAAGATTTGCGAATCTCAAACTTAGACATTAGAATATGTTTATCACCTTTTTAAATAAATCAACAATAAGATCAACATGACATAGTCTTATTCTATCATCTTTTTGTAGTGGAACAATGGCCCTTTGTATTTGATGTGTTATTTACCTCCAACAACTTTTCATCAACACGTTCTTTACCTCCAATTGCTTTTCATCCACCATATAAATGTTTTAATCTTATAATTATTTGTCAAATTTACTAAAGACTTGCACCTTGCTTCATATTTCAGAAACTCTATTTGCACATCTTTCTCCTTGTGTAAATATTTCAAAAACTCTATTTGTGACTTGACTCTGGTGTGGGTAGGATACAAGAAATGTGATTGGAAAAAGGATGGGGAGACAATGCAAATCATGTCTCGGATATGATTCGTATGATGTTGGAGATCCTTCAGGCACATAAGCCATTGACTTTGGAAATGTTTCTAGGAGGGGTTTCCATGATTTTTTATGTTGTGATTCTTTCACCTCATGGTTATTTTGGGCAAGAAAATTTTTTTATGAATGCCAGACAAGACATCGATGGAAAGTTTTTTTATTATTATTATTATTATTATTATTATTGCAATGTCCATTCCATGATATTCTCTCTTTTTTGTTTGATTATATTTTGAACATTTCTTTTGATTTTGTTTTGTCTTTTAACTATGAAATTGAAAATACTTGATATTATGTCCATTTAAACAACCAAAGCTTGAAAATGAAATTAGTATTACACGATATTGATTGAAACCTTTTTAGTTGTTTTGTGTTAAAATATTTTCATGACTATTAGAAAAAATTACTTTCATGTTGTTATTTCAACACATGTTGTTTATTTACTTGACCAAGTGTATGCATTAGAGAATGAAATGTTGTTGTGAATAAAAATACAATGATTAGACATCACATCTCATATTATTTGTTTTCACAAGTTATGTACAACTTGAGTTTTTTAGCATGTAACTTAGTTCACATGACTGTGCCTAAGCTTTCCCTGAATGTTGAATACTAAATTAGTAAGGTGTTTTTTTATGGTGACGTTTTATTTTCTTTTTTTATATAGGTCATATGGCTACATAGTGGCCACTATCACCCAACTAAATAAAACTTGTTCGAGTTTCTTGCTTTTATGGGGAAAAATGACTTTGACATTGCTGATGTTGAGGCATTTGTTGTATAAATAGTTTATAGTCTACTTTAGTTTATATTATATTGTTCATCGTTTTTCATGTCTTACACTCTACATTGTATCTTCTTTTGTTTTCAGAAAATGAACTCATTATTCATGGTAAGAAGTACGAATTGAAGGAGGAGGAGAACGATAACACTGGAGTGACAAATACAAAAAGAGTGAGAGAAGAGATGGTTCTAGTGATACCCTTCGAGCCAATATCCTGCATAAGACACACAGATAAAGGTTGATGGTCAAGTCTTCAAAGTTGGTGAATTCACCTGCAATATGGGGAGACAATTCATAACATGTCTTGGATATGATTCATTTGTTGTTAGAGATCCTTTAGGCACATGTGCCATCAACTTTGGAAATGTTTCTAGTAGGAATTCATATGGCTTTTAATGTTCTAATTATTTCATCTCAGGGTTATTTTGGGCAAGCAAATTTTTTAGGAATGCCAGACACGACATCAGTGGACAGGTAAACAATTTTTTAATAATTGCAATTGCATTCCATGATATCCTCTCTTTATTGTTTGATTGTATTTTGGACGTTTCTTTTGATTTTTCTTTGTCGTTTAACTGTGAAATTGAAAATACTGGGTATCATGTCCATTTAAACAACAACCAAAGCTTGAAGATGAAATTAGTATTACACGATATTTATTGGAATCCTTATCGCTATTTTGTGGTAAAATATTTTCATGAATATCAGAAAAGTTTACTTTCATGTTGTTATTTGAGCACATGTTGTTTATATACTTGACCAAGTTCATGTGTTAGAAAATGAAATTTTTTTGTGATTAAAATGACAAGGATTAAACATCACACCTCGTATTATGTGTTTTCACAAGTTATCTACATCTTGAGTTTTTTAGCATATAACTTTGTTGACATGCTTGTTCCTAAGCTTTCCCTGAAGGTTGAATGCTAAGCTACTAAGGTGTTCTTTTCTATAGATGGTGACATTTTATTTGCTTTTTTTATACAGGTCATCTGGCCACATTATAGTGGCAACTATCACCCAACTGAAGAAAATTTGTTCGAGTTTCTTACTTGTATGGGGAAAAATGGCTTTGACATTGTTGATGTTGAGGTATATGTCGTATAAACTATTTATAGTCAAATTTACTTCATATTCTAGTGTTCATTGTCGTTCATGTCTTACACTTTGCATTGTATTTTCTTTTGTTTTCAGAAAATGAACTCAGTATTGATGGTAAGAAGCAAAAATTGAAGAAAGATGAGAGCAATAACATTGGAGCGAAAAATGCAAAAAAAGGGAGAGAAGAGTACTGGTCTGGTGATACCCTTAGAGCCAATATCCCGCATAAGACACACATATAGATATTGGTGGTCAGGTCTTCAGAGTTGGTGAATTCACTTGCAATGCCTTGGAAACACAATGATAATGTTTTGAAGTGATGAAATATCATTTCATGTGTAAATTGTAGTCCAACCAATATTAAGTTGGAAACTCATTGTAAGACTTTAACATTTCATATAATATAATTTATGTGGTTGAAATTATTTATAATTTCACTTGATATTGTTTAGTGTTGTAATTAACATATGCAACTTTATGTTTTCATATTAGATGAACATGCACATTGTATAATATTTTTTAAACCATACAAATTAATTTATGTTGATTAATAATGAACACAAAATCAATTTAAAATTACTAAATTAGTAGTTTATATTGATTAATGATGAACACAAATAAAATAAATATACGACTAAATTAGTCATTTATAATGATTATTAATGAAAGTAAATGAAATGAATATAAACTACTAAATTAATCGTTTATATAATGAATATGAAACTACCAAAAAAAGATAAATGACCGCTGCAGATGATAAATTTTTTATTACAAATAATGACTAAATTTTACATATATACAACTATTAGTAGCTAATTTACAATATCTTATAACACGACCAAAAATTTAGTCATATTTCTTTGATCATTAATTAGTTTCAAACAATGACTAAAATTTGCATATATATGACTATTAGTAGCTAATTTACAGTATCTTATAACATGACCAACATTTTGGTCATATTTCTTTGGTCATTAATTGGTTTTCTCATGTGATTATATAGTAATATATTTTGTTGTATATTTGGTCATTAATTGTGACAATTAATGACGAAATTAATGATTAAAACAATGACCAAATTAATGACTAAATTAATGACTAAATCAGTGACTAAATTAATGACCAAATATACTGCTAGACAACAAAATTGAAATAACCAATTAATTACTAAGCTAAAAACCACTAAAAGTTGGTCGCGTTATAAGATACTGTAAATTATCTACTATTGGTCACCGACCGAAAAATAGTCGTTTATATGCACATTTTAGTCCTTTTTTTAGTAACTAATTAGCTATTTTGTACTAGTGCTTGGTAGAGCCAAAGTTAAAATTGATTTAAGCCATCTTAATTCCCTCCTTTAAATAAACTACATTCCACATGAATACCATGGGTTGTATTTTTAGTTTATTATTATTTTATTTTATTATTTTAAATGTTCATTACATTATGTCAATATTTTTATTTTATTTTATTTTATTTTTTATTTTTTGTAATTTGACAGAATCAAAATGTTAAACATGACATTAAAACATTTCTATCATACTTTGTTGGAGAGCATGGTAACACAAAAATGTATTATTTAAATATATAAATAGTTATTTTCCTTTTTTATATTTTTTTATCCATGTAATATGGTTTGTGTGGAGTTTAATTTTATGATATAAATTTTATGGAAAACAAAAATTTAATGCTTATGTACCCAAAAATTTAATGTTTATGTATTTTACAAAAAAAAATTATTCATTAAACTAGTTTATGTAAAATCTAGTTTTATTAAGTTATTAATTTTAATTTTATTTTCAAAAATCAGGTTAAAATCTAACAAATTTTTAATAACAACATTTTAACTTAAAATTCACCAAAACCTAAATTCAATCTAACCTATTAAAAAGAAAAAAGTTAACATTATAAAAAACATATATAAAACTATTTACTTGTGGATTTAATGGCCTAAAACATTTCAATTGTCTAACATTTGATCCAATGGCTAAAACATGGACACAATGGCAGCTAAAGGAGTTTTTTTTAAAAAGAAATGCCTTACAACGTAATTATTTTAATTTAACATTAAATAAATATTAAGTAATATTAAATAAATACTTAATGAGATAATCGTTTTTAAGGTTTAAATCATATCATATAACATAAGTTTTAATGAATTAAGTATTTGAATTTGCATTATATAAATTATATTTTATTATATAATAATAATTATATTTTAATATAAAAAAGTTTTATAAATTTTAATTACTTCATTACTTTAATATCATATTTTAATTATTTTTAATTATTTCATTACTATTTAAATTAATATTAATAATGACTAAATTTAATATATGATATAAAAATATGATATATTTTATTTTATTTTATTGTTATTTAATAGTTAATTTTAATATAAAAGAATATAATAAAAAATAATTATTAATTTCATAAATTTATCTTTTCAAATAAATTGAATTTTTCATTATGTATTTACGAGATCATATTTGGTTTGCCTTAGCCTCATAGGGTGAATGGTCTTAATTATTTCATTGAAAACTATGTTATTTTATTATATATTGTATAATCAGATTATTAGAAAAATGTTATAAAAACCAAATATTTTATTTATATTAATAAGTACAATAATTAATGTGAAATAAGAATATGATAAAATATTTCGATTTTACTATTACTTTTAAGAAAACAATTTTTTCAATCATATTAATTTATGGTTCAAATATGTGGTATAAGAAAGTTATGTAAAATTATTGTAGATATTTAAAATAAATTTAATGATATAAGTAATAGAATAAATTTTATTATTATTATTATTTAATTTAAGTTTACGGTCAAATCAGATATCAAATTGGTGTATGAGACTATCTTGTTTGTGGGACAAGGGATTCACTTAGCAATTTCATTGTTAAGTCTACAAAGACATACATACTCTATCTCCTCTGGTTTTGAACATGTGACATCTTAAGAGAAAACACATACTCTTAAACATCAGGTCCACTCAAAATGTATTACATTATTTTAATTTATATAAATTATTCAAATTTTTATTACCACTTTTTAGAAAATATTTTCCAATTTTCTAAATCAGGTTAATTACATAGGATCACTTTTTCTAACTTTTAAAAACAAAGTATATAAATATATTTATTAATGGTTGACAGATCTAGGTTATAATGATGGACGGATCTAGGTTATTAATGATGGACAGATCTAGGTATTATAGTCAACATTTCACAACCTCTAGTCGGGGACATTTTTAAGACTTGACTAAGTGTGAAGAACATTACGAATAATAAATATATGAATGATAAAACCCTAAATGGCCAACAGGGGTAAAATAGGTAATTATAAGTTATAAACATGTTGCGTCGTTGTTTTGTGTAAAGTCAATGGCTTTGTAGGAGTATGTGTGTCTACATTTTATGCGTTGTAATTTTAAGCATCATGATTTTTAAGGTGGATTTTAGTACCGTGACTCCGTTTTTAGGGATTTAGATATGGTTTTTTTGAGCATTATGTTCTCAATTGTGTGAAACATAATTGTATTCATTTGAGGATTGCTCAACATTTGCACCTCCAATGTTTATAGTACTTGGGTTGTCATATAAACCAAAACTTTGCTCCAGTAATTATTTCAATTTTATGCTTTGTCTAGCCTAAGTTTTCTTTTCCTCTTTTTCAATTTTGATAGCAGCACAAACTTCTGTAGTTTTCCATAATTCAAATTCAATCGTTGCAACCAATTTGAAGTGTAACTCGCATGCCTTTTTAGAGAGATGGTCAGGAAATTATTTGGACTTCATGATTTCTCTATGAAGAAGGCACACTTCAATTTTGTTAAATGAAAATATAGAACTATTATTTTTTAGTTTGTGATTCACTACTATATGAAAGGTAATCTTAATCTTAAGACATTTTTTTTTAAGACAAGAGAAATATTTTGTCTTAAAAAGTTACTTTTTGTTTAGTTATTTTACATTAAAATTTAATATCGATTAAATTTTTTTAAATATAAAATTGAAGACAATTTTTTATTTAAGAAAAAAATAGTTTGAGACAAAAATATTTTAAGATAGAAAATTTATATTTGAGACAAAATTATTTTAAGACTAAACTTTATATTTAATACAAAAGCAATTTAAGAAAAAAAAAAAAATTAAGACAAAACTTTATTTAAGACAAAAATATTTTAAGACAAAATTTTATATTTAAGACAAAAACAGTTTGAGACAAAAATATTTTAAGACAAAACTTTATATTTAAGAAAATGACCACTTAAGACAATGGAAATTCAGACGAAACTCATTCAAGACAATTAAGAATTAAGAAAAAACCAATCAATTTAAGACAATATTATCTAACACCT
Organism: Pinus albicaulis; assembly: GCA_034641835.2. NCBI lineage: Eukaryota > Viridiplantae > Streptophyta > Pinopsida > Pinales > Pinaceae > Pinus > Pinus albicaulis. Next base: position 956,259,433 of record CM076573.1, read on the forward strand.
ACAATATTGACTCTGACAGTGCGTCCTAAGTCCGCTATCTTGCAGGCTATGAATGTCTCACGCCTATAACAAGGCTGCTATTTCACTTACCATTCACGTTATCTTATATAGAGAAAAAAATGTGTTGGGCTCTTCGTTTTGTGGGGGTAGCCAACTCTGAAGAATGCGACAACTTTTCCTGCCAAGATTTCTCGGACATCAATTCCTCTTTTGTCCCTTTGATATCTATTGATATGATTAAAGAAAACGTGTTTTTCATTACACTCAGAAGTTTTCATAGAGGTTTTGTTAGCAGTAATTTTATACTTTCAAAAAAGGGAAAAAATGTTTTGAAAACTAGTTAAGAGTTTTACTACAAGCAATGTGCGCTTAAATGTATGACTAGGTTAAATTTTGGTGTAAAAAGGTGACATAAGAGTTGAAAAAACATGTTAAGAAGGTTTTTTATGTCATGCCAAATTTTTTTACGCAAGTCTTGCACTAATTGCTTCAAAAAGTTAAAAAGGGTTTGGAGAGAATAATGGTTAAAACTAGAATTGTGCGCAAATCAACCATTTCCATCAAACCTAGGTGACTTTCTAGCAGCAGACAATAAAATTGTTAGCAATTTTTGGCAGCGTGTGGGAGAGTGCTCATTTTTTCTTAGTTAAGAAATGGGAAATTCAAGCCATGTGAGATGATTTGAACTAGATGGAGTATGGTTCAAGGTCTATGATGAAGTTGCACCTTGGGAGACGATTTTCGAGCGGTTTTATGGTTACAATATGAGTTGGTGTTATGATTTATTTACTCTTTTGATGGCAACAGAGCTCAGATAAGAGGAATGGAGCTTGCATTCACTAAATATTCAACAACAGAAGCCATAGGGTTTCCTACCAAGGGTTAGAAGTGGTTCAATAAACGAATGATGCAGAATGTGGATCTTAACTTCTTCCTAAAAGGAGAACATCAAAACCCTAATTGGAGCATGGGAATCCCTCAGAAGATGTTGAAGCCTAAATGGTCTAACATTCTAAAGATTGTGCAACTCCTTTTTACATGTGAAGGTAGGTATTCCTAAATCTACCTTTACCAAATGATGTTTTTATGTAATTTAGTTAGTTTTGGAAATATTAGATTACCTTATTTCTTACATCAAATTTTGTTTATAATTTCCACAGGGCTAGAACCAAACAACAACTGTTACCTCATGATATATGTCACCATGGCCTGATTAAGATATTTTATATACATAAGTTAGATAAGAAATAAAAACCCTAAGGAAAAGGACATGGAGAAACCTTGCACCCAGAAGACCAAGAAAGGGTAAGGCTAAAACTCCTGTTGAAACCCTAGCCCTCGAAACAGAGGTTGAATCCTATAATTTCGTTTGTTGCAATGACACATTGAATCCTGTAATTTTTTGTGTCGTCTACTTGATTTCTCCTAACCCTGTGTGTGGATTGTGCTCTGGTATAGAAGTAGAAGTTAAATTCTCAACTCACCTGGAAATGGTTTTATTTAAGAGTCCAATTGCTTTGTAACAAAAAAATAGGAAATTTCTATATTCAAAAAATGAGTCTCAGCTTCTACTTTGGCCTTTAGTAATGTATTGCATGTACCTCATCCTCCACATACTTGCTTGGGCTGCACACGAGGATGTCTCATCTTGTAAACTTAATTTTTTCATACCTTTCACAACTTATCATGAAAGGCTCTAAAACAAATATTTCCTCATGTAGACATACTATCATTTTGTATATATAATCATTGAGTCAATTTCACTTATAAAATTTAATCTTCCTCGGGAGGATTGGCCACCATTTGGACCAAGTTCCTATAGCTCAATATTTATAAATCGGGTCTGTGTTTTAAATCCTATAGCCTAGAAAAATATGTTTTAATTTGGCTAAACTGCCACGAGGCCTCCCATATACAGGAATTTCATGTAATTTTATGTTGCTTGCCTCCCCACTGAAAGACTTGTTTCACACTTGTCAAAGTATGCGAAAAATATGCAATACCCCTTATTCAAGAGTTAAACCAATGCACAAACCTACAAAATATATTTCAACATGCAAGACTCACGCAATTCCTCTACAATTTTGTATAACTAGTTAAATCAAATGCATCACTTTCACCATATAGTAATCCAAAACTTGTTGTACTTTTATCATATTTCAAATTACTTTTTATTGTTATCCAATTTTCTACTTCAGGTTCTATGAGAAACCTAGATATGTAGTTGATTGAAAAACTTATACATGTCCCAATGATTCTAAGATAAATCAAACTTCCCACAAGTTTCCTGTAAATTGACTCATTTGTTGATTTTGAGTCTACTTTAGCTGCATGTTTCAACTTCGTAATATATGTATGTATTTTTACAATCAAAAATCTTGTATTTATCTAGTAGACCTTTTGCATGCTTAGTATGTAAAGTAAAAGAACATTTGTTACTATGCCAAACTTCAACATATAAGCAATGTCAGAGGAGGCCAAAATTTGTAATTTCAAGAGTAAAATGTGATTCAATTTTATCTTGGTAACTGGTATGGCTTCACTACCTATGATGACGATTTCATCTACATATATCACTAATATATATATGTACTATCCTCACTTTTAATGTAGATATTTTAATCAGAAAATATTTTTCGTAATCTGTTATCCTACAAATGTTTTCAATTTGATGTACCAAGCTCTTGGTGCTTATTTGGGACCATAAATATCCTTAACCAATCTAGATACCATATTTTCCTTTCTAGGAACCTGGAAACCTTGAGGTTGACACATATAAACCTCGACTTCAAAATATCATTTAGGAAGGTGTTAGAATATAATGCTTACATGTGTAATAAGTCACATTAGTGACTTAGGCTAAAAATTAAGCCTTTTGGTTATTATTAGCTTTTATAGTTTTGGGAAAATATTACCTCCCAAAATCTATATAATAGAGGTGAATCTTGTTGTAACTATCTGAATTATATTAATAATAAAATATTGTGTTTGGCATGTGCATGTACTCTATATATAGTTTCATCAATAAGTGTGGTCCAATTCCTTTTAAATATTGTATCAGAGTAGATGAGTACCTTCCCTAGTTTCCATGTGAAGCTAGATGTCATTAGAGTAGAGAGATGCTTAAGAGTTGCAATGTTCACATTTACAAGAGCCAGTGTCCTTACAAGTATGAGCCACTATCATTTCATAATGGAGAAGATCCAACAGGGAACATGTCTCAAGCTTCTATGTGGTATTTAGGAATTTGATTAGAGGCGTTTCCATTTCATATTATGAAGGATAATGTTTCCACCATATGAATGTTAATTGGGAAATTTATAATTTGACATTGGAGTGGTCAAGCTAGTGTGTATGCTGGCTCAAAGAATATGGCAATAGGATAAGTGAGTGTTGGAAAAGTATCCTAAGTGGAATATGCATCAGTCTGACTGTTGTTGGGATTCATTTCATATGCTATTTTCTAGCTCAAATCGGTGTATTCTTATCATTCCTCACTTTCTCATCCTCACAACTACCTTAGCCATATTTCTATCATTGTAGTGAACCAGAGTATAATGTTGTCGATCTAATGCAGTTTATAAATAGTTGGACAGCTTGATTATTGTTGTAGCAAGAATATGAAACTAAGAGGGCTTTGCACCATTCTTATACACAAAGTGCAGAGGCCTCATTGTATTGATATAATGTTTTTTTGAATCCCCCACTAGTGCTATCATTGTGGGATTTTGACAATTACAAGGTCTCCATGAATTTGTGGCTCAGTAAGATTGAAGAGTTATTTTTTAATATATTCCTAGAAGGAATTCAATAGATTAGACTCATTTTCCCTATATTGAATAACACTAGAAGGGATGCACATCCCTAAGGTAACATTGAGTAGATAAAGAGATATTCCTTATGTTGTGTGGGCTAATGGAGGAGGGTGCTATGATTATTTGATGGATATATAAGGTTCCTAGAGAGTTCTATAATGAATAGATTTTCTAACATAAGATAAAAATGGGTTGAGTTGAGTGAGCTAGAAGCTAATAACTTGAATACATTGCCTTGATCACCTCATACACTATCATGGATGTGGTGATTATCTTAGATTCCTATGGTTGGGTGAAAATTTAGGATTATATCATTTTGAAAAATAATTTTCTATGTTTTTTCTACAAATTCATTATTTACTCATATTTCATGTTATGATATGCATGTAATTATGCTTATATGTAATGATTGGTATTTGGTTTTCAATATTTTTTTTATTTTATTTCATGCTTGTTTAATTTCACTATATTTTAATTATCACATCTACACGTATGTTTATTTAATTCTCTTTCCACAAGGAACCTTCCTTGTGGGGATTGTGGTGAATGGTCTTGAATAACATTCTTTGTTACTACTTGTCCAACAAATAAGGGTTATGGTCACGGATGTCATATTGTGATGTGGGAGATAAAATTTAAAAATAAACCCATTTTGGTGTTGTTACATGAGAATTTCAAGACATGCTTCACATCTATGTGCGACAAAACGCTTTTCATAGTGATGAAATGGCGCAGTTTGATCACATTTATTCCTATTGTAGTTCGCAGGAGGTTCTTGATCCCACCATTTCTTCCTATTTAAGTCTTTTAATCTAGGTTGAAGGAGCTAAGGGGGTTGAGGTGCAGATGAAGCTAAGGAGGATGGAGGGGCTAAAACTTTATTGAGGTTCCTGATCCTGCCTGTTCTTCCTATTGAAATTGAATCCTTTTCATCTTAGTTGAAGGAGTGGGGAGGGGTTGAGTTGTATGTGCAATCAAGGAGGATGCAGGGACTAAGGTTAAGGGGACATGATAATGATTGGGTTATAAGAGGTTTATTTCAGTTTAGAAGAGGTTTAGGGTTATAATTCTTTATTCTACAACATATTTATATGCCATCAATGGTTGTGCAGTTGGGGAATTTCCCATTCCAAATTTTCCTCTAGTGTCATCGCACCACTATACAAACATGGTATATTGGATGAATATCAAGCCCAAACCGAGGAGTATCTAGCTCATCGGTCATATAAAAAACCCTCATTTTAAAAAACCCTCATTTATGAATTCAATCACTTGCTAGGAAACATAATGAGAGGTGTTGGCTTATAAATTCCCCTTTCGAGGGCCCTTGCAATATTCTATTTTCTGGTGCACTCATGTGATATTCTTGGCAAGAGAAATGAACAGAGATTTTTCTCAAAGAGTTCGACATGAGACAACTTTTGTATCTGCCCTTATTATTTGAGCCGAGAATATTTGGGAGAAAAAATATATTATTCAATATTGAACTGTAGGATCTTGTTTAAAGTAAAGATAATAAAAACCTCTCGGTTTTGGATGAGATCATTACTCATTTCTGGTTTCTCCCAAATATGAATGGGAACGTCATCTGGAAAGACCGAAACCTACCATGAGTAGCATTAGGGTTCACCCTTTAGAAAGTCATAGGTTTTATCATTTAGAGTTTTTCTGAGCAAAATATTGATGGTTCCCTATAACACTCTAGATGGATATGTTTGTGAATACCAAGCTTTAAAAAAAGACAACATCGCTCGTATCATAGGAGAATGGACGTTTTGGCTCATGCCTCCATAATATATCTTCAAGAAAACCTACCTGCCCCAATACCAATGGCATGAGACTCATTCATTAGTTGGTAAATTTTCTTGATAATAGATAAGGAAACAACTACCGATATCGTGGTCATTCGCCATCACTTACCATCACCCATGGGGCAGCAAGAATCAGAGGTATGGTGGGAAGTGATCAATTTTTTGGATTATATATTGCAGTTAATTGGATGTTGACCTCTGTTCTTACATTGATTTTTCATTTTCGTGTTTGTTTTGGGTTTCTTCTTGCTACAGAGTGTAGGGCTGGGTGTACATAGGATAAAATCTTGCCCCTTCCCCTTTGGTTCAGATTCCAAGGGTCCATTTTTTATCGGTGAGTAAATTTCCCGCCTTTACAATTGATTGAAGTAATAAATACAAGCCAATGTAAAGATTTGATATGCACTGAGAGATTGCTAGGGTTGAGAAGTTTAGGGATAAAATGATATTGTGTTGGTGTATAATTTTTAGATTTTATTTTTTCCCTCATCCTTTCTTCTCTATATTTTCAACCACTTTTATCTAAATGGATGTCTCATGAAAACCATTTTTTCTAGAACTTCTACTAGTTTTGGAATATATTATTTCCTTGGGTGTGTGCCATTAACATTTTGGGTATATTTTAGTGCATCCAGGTGATGTTTTCCATATACAAGGTTTTTATACGTGTCTTTATGAATATTTTATTCAATTTGACAAGTAGCATAAAAGATTTCATCTATCCAGATGTAATGAACATGGTGCATAAGCGTTAAATATACTCCCAAAATTTTAGGCCTTTCTTCTATTAGCTCAGCTAGATTTGGATTAGTTTGGCTTTAAAATATCTTTCCTCTTAGGTTATGATCCAAGAAAAATTGGTGGTAGTTTCTTCTTATTTGAATGGAGGACTTACCATTCAATATGTAGGTGGTTTTGTGTTGTAGATGCACAACATGTATATCCTTTTCTCCTCCAATATATTTAATCTCAAGTGTCATACTTGCAATTTTCATTAAAAACCTCTAATTTATTACAAAGCACATTTAACTTGTCTATATATCATTGAGCTTCTTGTCTATTAAATTTTCAAATATGGAACAAATGCTTCAATGAATTTTTTGTATGCCCCATGGGATAAAATCTTGTTATATTGTTGTTTTGAATTATTCACCATATTGGATGGAATGCTAATCTATAATAGTAAGATACCAAACATGGAATTTCCATCATATGAAAGATTAATCAACCCCCTAAGGTATTTCAATCACGATACATAAGAAGTAGCTACATATACCAAAATGGGGATAGATAACAAGGAAATTTTTCTTCTCAATCATTTCTTACATGGTGTAACAAGCTAAAAGTTCTCCCAATTAGAAGAGAAACATTTGAAGTGACTATAACACTCTACAGAGAGGACAGTGTTCCAAAAACTTTAATATATGCATAAAAACACAAGCACACAAAACACATAAAACTAGAGAGACACAGATATACGTGGTTCACCCAGTTTGGGCTATGTCCACCCCGAAAAACCAGTCCTTCCTTTCTATTATCAAGCAAAATGAGAGGCGCAACCTACAAAAGATCCGTTGTAATACCCTCTGTTCTCTCTCACAGTCTCCCTATCTGTTTCTCACTCTGAGAATACACATACAATACAAAGTCGCAATACAATATCCTCATACAAGCGAGGGGTTTCCTTCTAGGGAAAAAAACCCTAAACTAAACATTACTTCTACCATCAGATCATCTACCTAATGAACGGCCCAGATTGACTAGAAATTACTATACTTTTACAAGCCCCCCCCCTTGGACCCCCTAGACAGCGTTTAATTACGGGCGGGGTTTCCACCCCATTAAGGTACAAGGGCCCAATGTTGTGATACAAAATAAACAAGATAATCATGCTCCACACCCAACATAATATTGTTAAAAATCCATCCTTTCCCAAATGCATATGCGCTGAGTTGGAATTTTCATCTCAGTCGAACTTTTCCATGTATTGAATATGCATAAAACTATATATAGATTGACTTTCCATCTTCTGTTACCATTTCCAAAATATCCATTTTCCACATACAAGTATTCATAAGCTTCCTTCCTACCACCCAAAGCAACCAATAGATTAAATGGAAATTTTATTCTTTCCATAGTTGTCAAACCTATTTCTTGGATTGGAAATAAAGTCCTCTCATATACATGGACATCGATGATATCTAGTTGAGATTCAAGTGTCACATTTGATCCATTTCCAACTATTACCAAGTCTGATACATGGACACTTTATGAAAAATCTTGAATCAAGGGGAGAGAACTTTGGAGTTTATAACATTGTTTTGGAAGTAGTATCATTTGAGTGGTTTCAAAACTATATAGGGAAGAAAAGTACATAGAAGATGCTATAGTGATGCCAATTTTAAACATCAAGAAAGGAAAATGTACCTACAAAGGGATATTTCCCTCTTTTGTCAATGAAATAGTATGAAGGTTGGCAACGTATGTCAATTTACCAAAAAGATAGATACTTTTACAATAAAAATGATGGTAACAACAACTCCTTCAAAAGGATGTTTTTTTTTTTTTCTAAGTAAATTTGACCTATTAACAAGTGGGTAAAATTACATCAAGACCGTAGTCAGTTACAGCTGCCATGGAGGCAGAAAATTCAGAAAAAAACAGTGTTGTAAACTGTCGATGCCCACGCAGGGGTGCAGAACCATAGTTTTCTGAGGGATACTTTGACTTCGAAGATACAAAAGAGGGCCAGAAAAACAGCAAAGCTTCCATAACAGAAAAAAACCAGGAGTTTGAGTGACAGAGACAGAAAAGAGACCACGAAACGAACCCATTAGTCTTCCGGGGGCTCCTCCTCAATCCTGCACCAGCCAGTGGCATGCATGTCAGAAGCAGGCTCGTCTTGAGAAGCCAGGGCCACATGATCAGCAGAAAGCATATCCTCATCCAAAACTGGTTCTGCAAGGCGAGACGGAGGCTGCGCCTGGAAATTGCGACCACCAAGATTGAAAGCCGAAAATTGGGTGTCCGGAGCAGTAACATTCGCCGCAGGAGTAGTCGAAAGCGAGCTGACGTCCCCAGGAACGCTGTCTTCAAGGAAGACCACCGAGAGAATGGCAGTTATCCGAGGGCGATTGAGACTGATATTGAAAGTGAACCGAGCCGTGCCTGTAGTTGGAGCAGAGGAGGCAGGAGGACGGTGCGAATGAGGACCCCAAAACAAGCGATAATCATGCGAGCGCCCCCGACCAGAACGAGTTCTGGGGTAGTGGCTCGAGCCTTCCCCAAAGGAGGATGAGTCCGGAGAAGGGCTGGAGGGAGCATGGGAAGGATGGCTCCGCGTGCTTCCCCTTCTGCTCCTTAAACGGTGACGTAACCTGGGCATGATGAGATGGAGCGGGTTCCAGAAAACCTCCAAGACCACAGTGAAAACCAGCGAAGGGTAGCCCGAAAGAGAAATCAAATGGGGTCGCAACAGCTGCTTGAAAATCCACCAGGCGTTTGACAATACACCAGCCTCCCTTCTCATAAAATGCACCAAGCGCTGGTCGACTCTCTCCCACCTGTAGACACTACTATCTTTGACATCAGAACAATTTTGAATGGGAGCCGAGAGCAGGTGATAAATAGCCTGTTGCGAGTGAAGCCCACCCACAGCACGCCATACCTCAACATGCTCCCAAGCCGTCCTTCCCATGCGTATCAGATCAGAGAATTTAACTGCTTTCATGGTGAGAATCCCGCCGAAGCATGCGGAGGAATGGCTCATGACAGTCGGATTCGAGCAAGAACCAAAATTTGCAGTGCTAACAGCTTTGGAAGGAGGGGAAGATAAATGGAGCCTGCCGCTAGGCAGCAGTCCATTTAACACCTCGTACCCTGAGGGCAGATGGCGGCAGAGTGTTGCAGCCTGCCATCCCATCCCATTAAATCGGCATTGGAACACCCGCATCCGGGGGGTTAGCATCCCTTTGGATAAGAGAGTTACATTCCTGTTTGTGAGCATGATTCTGAATAATATCCAGGCTGCCTGAGATAAGAGCTTGGTCTTGATTGACTCCGATGTTGGCGAGGAGGTCAGCCACCTTGTTACCTTTACGTTTTACATGTTGGAAAATGATGGCTCGATTGGTATGGAGCCAATGTTCTATTGCTTCCAATCGAGCTTCCAATCTCCAGCTGTTGGCAATTTTTTGCGCTCGGGTCTCGTTGAGGAGTTGGTTTGCCATGGCAATGAGGATTTTGGGAATCCCCTTCAACTTCCAAAGGATGGAATCCGTAATGCCTAGAGAGGAGGAGACCTTGCCAGAGTCCTTCGAGCTCGGCTGAATTTTTCGTATCCCAACCAATGTTGCCATAAAAAAGTAGCAAAGAGTCTCCCTTATGGTTTCTGATAATGCCTCCAAACCTAGCAGATCCGGGGTTGCCCTTGGAGGCACCGTCGAAATTGAGTTTAAAGGAGTTCTGAAGGGGAGGGAACCATGCAGTCTTGTTGGTAGGATGGCTTTGGGATTGTCTCTTACTGATAATTCTTTGAGGAAGGTGAAAGTTCCAGTTTTCCCAAATGGCTTTTTCTTTGGCCAGAGTAGGGTAGTCCTCCGGAGTCCAGGAGTGCAAATCCAGAGTCTCTTTGAGAGTAAGACAGAAATTGTGCCAAATAATGTCCATCGGGGTGGATAGGTTTTTGAATATGCGCCTGTTCCTTTCTTTCCAAATGGTCCACAGTAGCAAACCTGGAAGAAGCCTCCATAAATGATTGAGGAGCTCACTTTTATATGGGTGCTGGTCCCAGAGTCGTATGGAGTTAATGATATCGTCGGACCCTTTGCAGTTTTTTTGACACCTGAAACTGGCTTTCTCCCATAAGTGGATGGCGAGAGGGCAGGTATACATGAGGTGCTGAAGCGTTTCCTCTTGAGTACAACAATTGGGACATCTGGAAGGGCCGTGAATAGTACGCTTCCGGAGGTTGTCCCATGTAAGAATTTTGTGATGTCCCAAGAGCCACAAGAAGAAGGAGACTTTGGGCCAGTTTCCTGTCGCCCAAATTTTGCTCCAGATGGGATCCAGAGGACGCTGGTGATCGCAAATTATTTTGTGAGCCTCTTTGGTGGAAAATGAGCCTTTTGGGGTGTACCCCCATCTTAATATATCCTTGCCATCGGAGAATCTTATGCGCCTTTTTTGAAGCTCCCGTTCCAAGGTCTCTTTGGCTTGGTTGTCGTCGGTCCTGATCAATCTCTCTGTCTGTTTCCATTGCCTATACCCCTGCTCTGTCTCCTGTGTCCATTGATGCTGAACTGTTTCCTGTAGTTGCTCTTCCCATTCTTGGCTTGGAGGCTGATCGTGAAAACTGGTGAGTTTTGGAAGTTGCTGCCAAGCGTCTGTCCAAAATCTGGCAGAGTTGCCATTCCGTATTTCCCAGAAACTATGATTTTGGATAAGTTGATAGTGCTGATGGGCCGCGTTCCAAATTAGAGATCCTTTTTCCGTGGGCATGAATCTAATGAGCTCAGCAACAGGCCGGTTGTTTGCATACTTAGCTGTCCATAAGGAAGCCCAAGGTTTGTTGTGAGAAGAGAGCCAAAGCCACCAAATTTTGGCGCCCATGGTTTCGTTGCTATGCTGGGGGTCCCTTAACCCGATCCCTCCATGTTCCTTTGGCTGGCAGACTGTCGACCACTTAGCCAGAGCCCATTTGCGATGTGTGCTTGTTGAACCCCATAGAAAGTTGCGTTGGAGTATTCTGATCTTTTTCAGGACCCACTTGGGCGCGGCCAGAATGGAAAAGAGGTAGAGAGGCATCGATTGAAGCACTGCCTTTATAAGCACTGATCTGCTGGCTATTTTCAAAGTTCTGTGCGTCCAGAGATTGAGACGGGATTCTAACTTTTCCAATAGCAGACGCCAAGACGAATGCTTGATAGAAGAATCAATGAGGGGAGCCCCTAGGTACTTAGAAGGGAGTGAAGCAATAGAGAAGCCTAGGATGCGGGCGATGGCTTGCTGAATAACGGGCGAGGTGTGGAAGAAAAAGAGTTGCGATTTGGCATTATTAATACTTAAACCGGAGGCTTCAGAGAAGTCAGTGAGAATGGACTTGAAGGCTGTGGCTTCTTGAACAGAGGGATAACCAAACAGCATGTTATCGTCTACAAATTGCTGGTGAGTGATGGCAGGGGAGTTATGAACAGAGAGGCCTTTAAGAAGCCGGGAAGAGAGGGCATGTTTGATATGGCGACCCAGCCCTTCAGCCATGATGACAAAGAGAAAGGGGGAGAGCGGGTCTCCTTGACGAATGCCTCTGGAAGGTTTGAATGGCTGAGAGGGGAGACCATTGATAATAATCGAGTAGAATGAAGAGGAAATTAAGCTTGCAATCCACCTGTTCCACATAGGTGAGAAACCAAAGGCTAAAATCATTTTATCTATATAGAGCCAACTTAATTTTTCAAAGGCCTTGGAGAGGTCAATCTTTAGGAGCGTACCTGCCTTTTTGGAGTGCTTGAGAGAGTGAATGACTTCGTGAGTGAGGATGATGCCATCCAGAATCTGCCTGCCTTCTACGTATCCGGATTGTTCCTGAGAAATGAGAATGGGCAGGAGCGGCTTCAACCTGTTTGCAATGACCTTGGATATCACTTTGTAAATTACATTGCAGAGAGCTATGGGTCGAAACTTGTCCGAAGTTCTAGTGTTCGCTTCTTTAGGTATAAGAATGATGAAGGTAGAGTTTAGGGCTGGCAGAAGCCAGTGCAAGGTGCGGGATTCGTCAACCACCTGCCAAACCTCATCTTTGATGAGGTCCCAAAAGGAGTGGAAGAAAGTTGTGGTAAATCCGTCAGGGCCAGGGGCTTTGCCCTCCTTTAGCTGATGCATCGCTTGATCTACCTCCTGAAGCAGGACAGGTCTAAGAAGGAGTTGATTGTGTTCCTCTTTGATGAGCTTTGGGACATTTTTAGTGATTTTCTCGATTGCTGGCCTTCTATCCAAAGTGGGTTCCAGGTGGACCTCCTTGAAGTGATTAATCAATTCCTGTTCCATTTCTGCATGATTTTCCAAGCGCTCGCCTTCTCGGTTTTGAATGAAAGATATAGTGTTATGAATTCTTCTCTGAACTGTGGTTCTGTGGAAGAATTTAGTGTTCCTTTCACCTTCCTTTAGCCATATGATGCGTGACTTTTGCTTCCATAGAATTTCCTCTTGGGCCTTGCGCTCCTCTAGTTGACTTTGTATAAACTTTTCCTTTTCCAAAGTCTCTTCAGTGTGACCCTCATCGATGATCTTTTGCTAGAGTTCTTTCATTTCTTTGTCAAGATCTTGCTGAGCTTGAAATATGTTACCAAAGGTCTCATGATTCCATTTTTTGATTTGGACTTTCAGGTATTTGAGTTTTTGCTGGAACCTATACATTTTTGAACCCTCTGGCACAGGGGAGTTAGTCCAGGTGGAGCTGATGAGGTCTTTGAAGGCGGGATGAGAAAGCCAGAATCCTTCGAACCTGAAAGGGCGTCTGGAAGAATTTCCCGGCCTGAACCATTGCAGTGAGATCGGCCAGTGATCCGACCCAGAAAAGGGAAGGATGGAAGCCGTGAGATCGCCTCCGAGATGGATCGCGTTGTCTGATATTAGGAACCTGTCAAGTTTGGAGGCAATTTGCTGTCTACCAGTTCTGCGATTGCTCCATGTATGCGTGCCATTGCAGAACGGCAGATCGATTAATGAGTTGTTATGGATGAAATCGCAGAAGTGATGATTCTCCGGATCCAACCTGGTACGGCCTCCATTTTTCTCCTCCAGTTTGGTAATCATATTAAAATCGCCTCCTGCTATCCAAAGAGGGTGGACTCTATTAAAATTGAGCAGTTCGATTGTGTCAAGTAAAGCTGTTTTGTTGCCTGCCTCCTGCGGAAAGTAGACATTAGTTAAATGCCCATGAATATTGGTACCAATAATGTGGAACGTGGCTTGTATAATGTGGTGAGAGGCATGAAAATCGGAGAGAGTGATGGTCTGCTCATTCCAAGCAATAGCAAGGCCTCCCGAAGTGCCAGACGCATCAACAGCAACAGATCAACATCCTGGCCACGCCTTTGAGAGGATCTGACCAAGAGTAGAACTATTACATTTCGTTTCCTGCAGAAATAAGATTTGGGGTTGCTCCTGCTTTATCATATTTTTAATCATACGGACTTTGCTGGGGCCATTGAGCCCTCTTAAATTCCATGAAGTGAGCTTCATGATTCACTGTGGGGGGTTGGCTTGTAGTACTTAGTCAGCTTAGCATATCTGCCTGAGTCCACCAGGATTTTCCCTATTGTAATGGTGCGTTGAAGGTCAGTTTTCCGGCCCCTTTTTTTGGAATCCTTGGGGAAATAGCTTCCGTCCCATTGACTTCCCGGTTGAATTCCGATTTGCTGCTGCTGGTAGGCCCTGGACATGACGACTTCAAGGGCATTTAGTTGGTGCTCTGGAATCTTATCATAGTCTTTTCTTTTGCATGCTTGTTCCATTTCAAAGATGTCAAGTCCTTTCAGATCAATACTTTCCGGCTCTACCTCCATATGCTGAGGGAGATTGCTTTCTGTGGGAATGAGCGATGAAAGCAGAGCATAACTTGGTATGCAGTCTACATCCATACCATTTGGCTTCCAGTCCGGGTCCTTAGGAGGCTCCGAGGAGGTGGCGGGACAATTTTCCTGGGAAGGGGAAATGGTAGTCGGGTGACCTGAAGGTGGAGGGGGTGGGGTAGGGGAGCTCTTCAGAGGGTTAGGCGAGGAATTCGGAGGGGGGTCAGCCGTGTTAGTACCCAGAATCTCAAAGCTATTACTTGTTGAGGGGGTTGTGGTTCCAGATTGCATGGGTTTTTTCCCGGTGGTGGTCTTTTTGTTGGCTCTTCTTCGAGCAGTAACTTTAGTGAATCCTTCAGGATCCGAGGGATTGGAGGGACCAGAAGGATGAGGGTGAGAGTTCAGTGGGAAATCCCTAAACAGATGTCCTAGAGCATGACATTTACGACAACAAAAAGGTACATGTTCAAAATCTAAGGGCTGTATCCATTCAAAGTCATCATGGTAAAGGCTTACCGAGTCCGGAAGAGGCTTGTCCAGGCGCATGCAGACGTAGATTCGAGCATAGGAGGTATATCTGCGCATTTTTGTTTCTTCTGCTATTTTAACGAATTCCCCGAGGCCCTTGCCTATGTCTCTCAGCGATTCTTCGTCCCAATATTCTAGAGGAAGCGAATACAACCTGATCCATACCGGGGCCCAACTGAGGTCCTCCTTGTCGGGGTTGAATCTTTCGATCCAGTCTCTTAAGTACAAGCCTACGGAATTGAAGAAGTAGGGACCTTCATCCATTACTCTGTTCCTGTCTTCTAGGCAGATGAAAGTCACGGTGAAAAAACCTTTGGTGCCTAGCTGCAGTGTTACATGCCCCTTGGGTTTCCACTTTGCCGCGATCCATCCTTGTAGGGCCTTCTCGGTCGGCCAAAAGCCGACAAACTTTCCAATGAGGGCATGGTCCCTCATGTATTGGATTCTTCCGTTGATCCTATGGCTAGGGAGCTCCACCTTGGGCCTTTCCGCAGCGATAGGTTTGCAAGTCGAGGATGTGACCTTGGGAATACCCTCTTGACCGGGTTCAGCCTCCTACTTATCATTGCTTTTGTCAGGATGGCCAGTAGAGACATTTGTCGTTTCCTACAGAGGAGTTTTCATTTTTTCCTCTTGACCCTGAACAGGAGTGGCAGGTCCTGTCAGATTCGGCGAGGTATTCAAAGAGTTCAAAGTGGGGGAAGAAGCTGCGTCCCCCCCTTGAGGGGCGTCCATGCAAAAGACTTCAGCGCCCGCTGGTTTCGAGCAAGCAGAAAGCCTGCGAGTGGAAGCGGAGGCCGAGAGAACCAGTCGGCGCCGTTGAAGAGTTCGTAGGGTTCGCGATGTAACCCTAGGTTGCAGAGCTCATTTCACCTTTCATCAAGAAGAACATTTTTTCCTTCAAAAGGATGTTCACGTTGAGAAGGAAAGGTTTTTCTATCTGAAAAAAGGAGAATTGACTTTCAGTTCCACCATCTAGAATTCATCTAAGGATCACAACATATAATCATCAGAAATAGTATAAGATTCACAAGTTGAAGATAAATTTTAAACCGATGGTTGTCAAGAAGTTCTTGGATATCAAAAACATTACATTGAACTACTATTTTTCTCATCTAAATAATTAATATGAATATGTATAAGCACCTACTAGTTATGTCCATAATGCATCTACTATTATGTCTATAAAGAAATTACAATAAGTATATCTCAAGATCCTTTAACCTAAATCATATATCTATATATTTTTTTTCATAGCCCCAAAAATGTGTTATTTCAGAAAATAGAGCTTTTACAATGACCATGGATGACCAAAGGCAGGTAATGGGATTTTAAGTAATGTGAAGTGTAATATATCAAGGGGGTGCACTAGGGATATATAGGCTATGTCTATGAAGTGATGGAAAGAAACATATACAGAAATTTTCTATATCTATGTACTCTAACAAAACTATAAGCAATTGAGGAATTTGCGCACTCTTATAAATTATTATAATGTATTCCAATAGTTGTTGAAAAATATCATTTGAAGAACCCTCTCACTACACTGGCATTCACCACTCAGCGGTTCTTATTAACTTTTCATACCATGCTTGTGGTTCTTATTTTACGCCATATAAGGATTTAATGAGTTTTCACACTTTTTATTCTTTTCCATTCATAACAAAGCCTTTTAGTTGAGACATGATGAAATTATCTTTCAATTCTATCTAAGAAGGTATTGTTTGCGTCCATTTGATGGGATTTCCATCTATTTTGTGTTTCCAAGGAAAAGAGGGTGTACATGGTGGCTCATTTTGTTGTGGATGAAAAAATCTCCTCATAATCGGTGCCTTCTTTCTATGCAAATAATTTTTCAATGAGCCTTGCTTTGCACTTTTTGACTGAGCCATCTAGTTTGTACTTGTTTTTGTAGACCCACTCATAGCTAGTTGGTTTGGTTTAAAATGGAGGGTCCATCAACTTCCATGTTCCATTCTTGATGAGATCTAACATCACGCAAAGTGTCATCTTGACCATGATAGGGATATCCTTCCCCATATTCCTGTTCATACATGTTATATGTTAGTATTTCTATCTCATTGGTTTGAACCGTAACCTTTACAATGAAATGACATTAGCAACCCCTCTTTTTCATGAACGAGGGCCTCCATTTCATTTTTTGTTCTCCTCTTCTGTTCTTTAGGTTGTATGAGGAAGAATAACTACATAAAGCACTATTAATACCAACATATAAACAATGAGTTTCTAAAATAATTACACCTCATAGTGCAAGGAAACACTAGCCCTCACGCTTGGGTTTTTGTTTTTTGGCGGGTGAAAGAACATCAAGTTTTTGAGTTCATTTTTTCTCCTCTAATAAATTCAAGAACTTTATGTGAAGGATTTTTTTTCAGTTTGATCAATATTATTCATGTTAATTCCATATACTTCGTACCAAACTAAATATTTACTAGAAAATAGGTTTTTGTCTTTAAGGTCTTGCACCAAAAGGCTCACGATAATTTTCCATCTGCCTTGATTTCCCATTTTGTATCAATGCCTACAAACAATTTCGGAACACATTAGTAAGAAATCCATCCACATTAGAAAAAAAACAATATCTTCATTTTACTATTTTTAAATGTTTTCAAAATTTCTATTGCTTAATTTTGAGTTGAGTGGCGTTTGGGAATATTTCTTATTTATAGTGAAGAGCTTGATTTAAAGAGATTTTCCATGCATGTGTTTAAGCCTTAGAGCTCTAATATAGCCTAGGAAGGGGTGCCTTTCTTGAGGGAATTTTTCTATTTTTACACACCTTATCCTTTGTTATTTTAGTCTCTAGGAATCATACTATTTTGGAGAAAATAAAAAGTGCATTCCCACACCTTGAAAGTGAGCTTCTTCTTGGAAACTCCTCATAATGAAATTCAACCTAGCCATATATGCAAGGTTGATTTTCTTCATGAAGTCAAATTAGACTTACTTGCATCTACACATGCTAATTATTACAATGAGAAAGGAAAAGATTGAGAGGTGATGTAGTCAAAATGGATTATTATTGTCAGATTTCGTGTTTCAACCATGCAAACGGTGAACGGTCTTTGAGAGGGTGTGCTCAAGGAGGATCATTCTAGGCAATGTTTGTATTTCATCCATACAAACGACAATCAATAGATATATATCATTACTAAAGGAAACCAAAAAGTTATTACAAATGGGGAACCATATTGATAGTAAGTTGGAACTTCATAATAAGAAAAAAATAGATATCATGGAGAAGCAGTGCCATGGTGTTGTGTTGACTTGTTGCTCATACATTTAATGCATTATCATGAGTATTGCGTGCTAAAATAACATATACGTTAGAATACGTGCACCTCACTAAAGATACTTTCAACATATTTGTAAATTAAAGGAAAAACATTAGGCTCTACAAAGTGTTTTGAGCAGGTGTGTACTTTCAACAAACCTAGTTTTGAAAGAGAGAAAATTCACTAGAGAGGAATTGTGACATCCAAAATGATCTAGAACACAATAATTTAACCCACAATTTGGTCCTCTTCTCTTACCTCGACTACATCATCTCTCCTCCTATTCTGTTTTATAAAGGAGAGGTGCAAGTCCTCATTCTAGAGGGTGGATTTACCTACATAAGTGTCAAGAGCTTCTCATAATCTGCCCTCATTCATTTCATACTTGAGAGACCTTCCACTACTACATGTGAGAGCTTGATAGGGTAGCCCATGGTACAATGTCTTTATGATTTACTTTCTAACACTTCATTCACATATCAAATGGATTCTAATATGCTTATTTTATAGCTCTTTGAGTTCATGTGGTTTTTTTGTATATGTTATCATTCTACAAGGATTATGTTGTCATTACAATGCACTTATTTAAATTTTACTTTCATATAGGTGCATATTCTTTACTACTTTTCCATCTAATCACTACAGGTATTTTAATTAAGAAACTCATCACATCCCTCTATAATCTAATTTGTACTTTAATCTCTATCCGCTTTATATCACTCGATATTTTAATTAAGAAACACATCACATCCCTCTATAATCTAATTTGTACTTTAATCTCTATCCTCTTTAGAGCACTCAAAGACAACATTGTATGTTGGATTATTTTAGACTTAAACCTAGATATTACGCACAAACATCTTAAGGTAATCCTCATGAATAGAAAAAATTAGTAGTAATCCTCATTCATTAATAAGATTGCCTTAACTATTTATAAAAGCACTAAATGATTAAACAAGCACAAAAATTATATCACTACTACACATAAAAATTATATCACTACTACACATAAGGGTACTTTAGAACATTTTTTTATCCCAAACTAATATTTTGTTTTAAAATCCTAAATTATTATTTTAATTTAAAAATTAAAACTATTTTAATTGTCGTGAGTTAGAAATTAAGTCAATTCGTTCAATTAAGTTA
The DNA here is from genome assembly GCA_034641835.2 of Pinus albicaulis. NCBI lineage: Eukaryota > Viridiplantae > Streptophyta > Pinopsida > Pinales > Pinaceae > Pinus > Pinus albicaulis. The sequence continues at coordinate 956,278,599 of CM076573.1, forward strand.
GAAACTAAGAAAATTTGTTCAAGGAGTAGCGGAAAAATTATGAAAAAGAAGAGGGGAAGTAGCCACAATGAGGATTGAGGGTTGGAGACAGGTAATTGTTACAAACAGGCCAAAAGAGGATCGGGAGGTTGACTGGGCAACTCTTCTGATGAAGGACAAGGCCAAACTCGCCTATAGTGACATCGCCAACCTCACCTGCTTTTGCAGGGGCTTTGATAGGGCTAGCCTCACTTCCATTTGCAGAGATTTTTAGGCTCTTCATTATGCCTCTAGACTCTACCACTATGTCTAACAGATTTTGGAGCGTAAGCTTCTAAGGATCTAGTGCCAGGAACATGGTAATAAACCTGGAGATGAAGGAACTCCATGAGATGAATGCGATGAATGAAAACAGGTGTTGTTCCCCATGGATTCATCATTTTCCATCCTATCAGGCCACCACTAGCAGTTCAAGAGCCTATAGCTAGGGCCAGATTTATGCGAGAAAATCATGAGTGATGTGATAATATGTTGCGGCCCTCTCTTGCCCAAGGCTTAAGTAGCTATGGCTGTCAGTGCTGGGGGACGTGGATGGGGTTGCTATCGAGGCACTTGTCAAGCATTGCCACAAAATTTTAGAGCTAGGTTCCTTCGATTGGATGAATACTAATGAGACGACGCTAGGAAATGCAGCGTATCTTAGGTTTTTGTCTATGTTATGTTCTCAAAACATCAAGTGGACAATGGATTCAGAACTTTGGGTCAGTCTTCCGATATTGGTTGCGGTGGATGTATCGCGCAAGGATATAGCCCTATATGTGGCCTTTAGGTCGCTGCTTTTGGAGAGCTTAAAGGTTCTGTGTGCATTGAATTATGGAGAGCAGTCACTACACTTGCAATGCTTGTGGTGATTGATGGAGAGATTGTAATTGTTTATTCTGCTAGGGCATAAGTTGAAATGCATGAAGGTAGTATTGGGTTATGTTGGATCTTGCAAAATCGTGCCAAGAGGGGTACATCCAAAAGCATCAAAGGTACATTGCACTTTGCATGACTTTCTCAATCTTACTTATTCATAAGTGATCCTGTGAAACCAAAATTCCCAATTTATAGGTCAATCGGTCTCTTTTTGCCTTGCATTCTGCACAACTTTCTTAATTTACTTTTCCATGGATGATTTTGTGAAATCAATCATCATTATTAGTTGCACTTGTTAGTTGTGTGCAGGTGGAGACTCAGTTTGCTTGAGCGATTCTCCAATTACATGTTCAAAGGCTCAATCAGGTCACCCATAAGTGAATTTTATATGTTCTTCTATGGGGCATAGAAAATTTATCAGTTAATGCGGATGTTGCCAAAGTGGTTTCCATGGAAGGGGGAATTAGCATTTTCATAGCCCTTGCCGCATCCCCTAATAGATGGGTTGTTAAGGAGGCTGCAGGGGACTATCGAACCTATCTCTAGGAGAAGAGCACAAGGTGTTGACTATATTATCTTTGTTTATTTTTTAATCTAAAAATGAAAAAATGAATCGTTATTTTCCCCTTTATTAAGCACACTGCCTTCATTGTTCATGTTGGTGGTGTTTCCTTCTCATTGTATGCATTGGAAGTGTAATGTAAATTATATTTATCAATGTTAATTGGAAAAACTGGGATGTTTGACTAAATACTGATTCATTTTTCTATCATCCAAATAATAACAAGTTTTCTTCCTCCTTTCCAAACAATACATGAAGTTGATGTTTGTTTTCCTTCACTTAGGTGTTATTGCAAAGATAGGTGGCATAAGGAAATTGGTGGATCTTGTATTGAAATGGCCTTCTGGCAGGAAAGGGGTTCTGGTAAGCTACAAACTTTGATTTCTAGAACTTGGCACATAAAACGATGAAACTAACAATGCTTTGTATCTTTAAGAGTTCTATTTTCTGATAATAGAGCCATGAGAAATCATTCTAACGGATAGATAGGCCTTTTTTTTGTCTCTGATTCACACAAAAAATGTACAAATAAACCTCATAGTCTTGAATGATGTCTTGATGTAATATGGATTTGCTCTACTTTTGTTTGAGAAACAAATATTGATTGCTTTGTACAATATTCAATATCTAAATAGACTTTGAAGAGAACTGCAAAGTAAGACAAACTATTTGAGTTCATTTTAGGGACACTCTTTGCAGAATGTGCCTGTCATTACTCCTTTTAGGTTTTGAATCATAAGGAATGGGAGGCCCTTGTAAACTGGAGCAGGTCAAGATGGTTGAACCCTAGGTTTTCTTGTTTTTGTAGCAATCCCACTTTAAGGTGACAAAGATACATGTGACGCATTTTTTGACTGGTGTGATTCCAAAAGTTTGAAATTGTTTTTGTGCATTGATGATTGCTACCATTGATCAATGGACATGTTTTTTATTTCCCCACTTCTTGTGTTTTCTTATAATAATTGGTTTAGCTTCTATCTTCTTCTCATTTGTTCACTTTAGGAACACTCTTTGTAGAATGTGCCTATCATTACTCCTTTCAGGCTTTGAATAATCAAGGATTGGAGCCCCTGTAAATTGGAGCAGATCAAGATGTTTGAAACCTAGGTTTTCTTGTTTTTGTAGCATGCTTGCTTTAAGGTGACAAAGCTACATGTGGTGCACTTTTTGAATGGTGTGAGTCAAAAAGTTTGAACTTGTTTTTGTGCATTGATGATTTCTACCATTGATCAATGGACGTGTCTTTTATTTCCCCATTGCTTGTGTTTTCTTAGCAAATTTGTTGTAACCATGCATCACATTGACTAGTTTCATGGAACCATGTTTGCCTTCATAACGCAGGAAACACCATGAATCCGGGCCTTACTGTGTTAAAGTGTCATAACATATTTACACAAGGATATTGGTATTGGACAAGGGCTAGTGCTTTATTGGGATTTTCATTACTCTTTAATGTGTTGTGTTGTTTAACTTTGATCTTTCATATCTAAATCACGATTTTATTAACTAAACACATACTTACCATTATCTTTTTGTTTATTTCTATTTTATCAAATATGAAATGATATGGGATTTTTTTCTGCGTAGCTCTTGGGAAACCTCAAGTTGTCATTTTTGAAGAATCTTATGAAGAAATTAAATCCCAACGAAATGTTGCAGAGTAAGGGCTCAATACAATACCATCAATGTTAAGAAGAGGATATTTCTCATGTTCTCTATCTTCTGTCAATTTCAATAATACTTGTAAGAAAATTGTTAACAATCTCTTTCTCAATTTTTGTTTAACATATTGAACTGTAAATGAAATGAATTTTAGATGATTCCATGATTTTCAATTCTATAAAAAAAATTCAATGGTTATGCAGCTAAAATGGTGTATGATGAGATCTTCATTGTTCGATGCCAAATTCCAAGTTCATGAACCGCTTAGGGTCTTCGAATGTCTTAATTTTCCTTCAAATGAGCCTGAAATTATATATTTTCTAGTCCATATATTCTTCCACAAGTCAGAGCCACCCTTTAACCATCTCCACCACAACTTAACCTCGAGAGCTTGATTTCAAATCAACAGATCCCTGAGACCTAAACCTCTTGGAAATTTGGGTTTTATAACATTGGTCTAGGAAATCAGAGCCCATTTCTTAGCCTTTTGGTCTGCTCTATAGAGGAAGTTTTTGAAAATATATTTCATGGAAAAACATGATGATTTGGGAGCTTCCATGCCCGAGACTGGGTAAATCAAAATGCATTGTATAATAACTCTACCAGCTAGATTTAGGGCCCTAAAATTCCACCCATTGAGCTTCGATTGGATTTTCTGAAGAAGATATTTCCAACTAGTAGTTCTTAATTTTTTTACAACCAAACACATAACCAAATATTTGATTGGCAGTGATCCAGTACCAAAGCCTAGAGAGTGAGCTAGGAAGGTTTGGATGGGAGCATGGGTATTGAAAAATAAAATGTTTGATTTATTGTTATTTATCAGGTTTCTAGGGGCTTTCATAAACTCATGAAGGATATATTCTAACTTTCTAACTTCATAAAGGGTGACTTTACAAAACAACATGATATCATCCATAATTTTTTGGTGAGTGATAGAGAGGTCATTACCCCATAGATGAAGGTATTTGAGATGAGATGATTGGGAGGTCAATTTGATATATATTCCCAAGCCTTCTGTAGCCAGGATGAAAAGAAAGGGAGACAAAGGATATCCTTGCCTAATACCTTTAGATGGAAAAAAAGTTTTTGCAAGGGGATCCGTTTCTCAGGATCAAACAAAACAGTGAAGAAATTATGGAGGAGACACAACTGATCCATCTGGAATCTAAACCATAAGCCTTGAGGATAATGTGGAGGTAGGACCAACTAAGGTGATCATAGGCTTTGGATAAGTCTAGCTTCATCAGCATACCAAAAATTTTAAGTTGTTTAAGGGAGTGGGAAACTTCCTGGGAAGTGATGATTCCATCCAAAATTTGGCAGCCTTCAACAAAACTAGTTTGTTCTAGATGTTACATGATCCAAATATCATAGTTTAAATCTAGGATAAAATATTTATTAAATTATAATAATTAAATTAATATTGGAAACAATTAGAAATAGAATATTTTTACAAAATATATGACTCTAGAAAAGTGTCGTATCTTAGGCTCTAATATAGGAAAAAAGTTAGTAGATGTGTTAGGAGGATATTTATTGTAAATGGACACTTGTTATTTTAATAAGTGGTCCATAACTAAAATAGGTTAGGACATGTAGCTTATAAATAGCTCATTTTTCCTGATTGCAAGAGTCTTGGAGTCTACGAGTGTAAACTCTTGCAAATTTCTCATGTAATTTCTTTTCCTATTAATAAAATCATGTGTCTGAGGAAATTTCTGCCATTATTGTGGTATCAGAGCACCAATGTTGCAGCTGATGTGAAGTGGAGATTCCAGATCTCCAGACATTTGGAAAGCTCCATCAATTTGTGAGAAATTAATTAGTATGCATTATTGTCCAATTTTTTTTTGGAAAATAAATTCTATTATTTAAATTACAGTTTCATTTTTTTATTAATAATTATTAAAATTTTTAATAAAAAAATTGAGGAATACTTTGGCAACGCTAGTTTTTTTTTATGATTTTTGTGAGGAATGCAATGCCGATTTTTTTATGAGTTTTGTGATCCTAATGAGCCTGCTAGTAAAATGATCATGTTCTTGATAACTTTTTGTCACCTGCTTAACAATTCTTTTTCAATGCTGACATGAGAATTTTGATGTTCTTGTGTCGGCGGTAGTCTATTTTTTTTTCCATCAATTCTCTCATGCAAAGAGAAAATCTCTGTGGGGAACAAGTAGATTGAACTTCTGCCATTAGATATTTGCGTCTCCAATATCAGGTTTACCATTTCTTTGCTTACACATCCCTCCCTTTCCGCTACCCTGTGCTCCCATTGCCTCTGCAGGTGTTGGATCGAATAGGCCTGGAGTTCGTTGATCCACCAGAAATCAACAGAAATTTAAAACCTAGAAAAGAGGCTGAATTCTTAGATCAATCAACTACGTTGTTTCTACAGCTATGTTGTTCCTTCTTGCATTGTGTTTTATTTTTATTTTTTGTAATACAGTTTCATAGATCCAATTTTATTATGTGGCTTTCTTGCTGAAAGAGGGAACTACAGATCTCTTCAATGTGTTTTCATGTGAAGAGTACATTTCCAAGTGTTATTTCGAGACTCCATTGTCGTAGAAGGTGAATAGCCACGGTGCCAGAGAAAACATGCTGCTCTACGGTGAATAGGAAGAGCATGTGCTCCCCTCCATGCAACCATCCAATGAGACTTCAAGCTATGAGCCTGCATCAATCAGTCAACCATATGCAAGTGAAACATAAAAAATTTTGGTGGTGTGAAGATCGACGATCTCCAACAACAGATCTGGAGTTTTATTAAGCTATATTTGTAGCACGGAATGATTTAAAATTGTGCTTTATGAATCTAATTTTAAAAAAAAACTAGATTCATTCAAGAGAACGTGAAATTCACTTTTTTTTTAAAGGGGCCTTCATGGAGTTCTTTAAATGAGAATTTAAAAGAGTGGTTTTAATGGAGTGATAAGGCAGAGAACATGAAATTTTTTTTTTTTAAAGGGGCCTTCATGGAGTTCTTTTAAATGAGAATTTAAAAGAGTTGTTTTAATGGAGTGATAAGGTGGATTTTTTGTAATTTTTTTTTTTTAAATTGTATTTTAGTAGAGAAAGAAGGTGTGAATTTTTTGTAAGTTTGGTGTGAGAGGGTTATTTGTAAATGTTTGGAGCAGTGAAATTTGTAATATTTTGGAGTAATAAGTAGATGTTATTTGTAATTTTTATTATGGACAAATAAGGGTCATTATTTTTAACTCATAGTACTTTTTTACTTTGAGGGGGGTAGATTTTTTTTAAAGGAAGTTTGTAAGAGCATTGTCAAGCGGTCAAATTTTGAAAAGCTTTCATTGTAAACTATCAAAGAGAAATTGACTAGAGCCAAGTGTAAAGCTCGGTCATTTTGCGTGGCGTGTTTCATGTGACAATTTTCTCATTTTTTTGTGCTTGATTCTTTTGGTGCACTACTTCAACACTACAATGTCGAAGTTAATTAATCTGTTCTCTGATTCTAATAAGCTAGAAGGGGTAAAATAATACAAGATCTAGAAACTTCTAATTGAAATAACTCTCATATATAATGAATTATGGCATGAAATATGTGATGGAGACATTAAGCCTAATAAACCAACAGATGCAACTTAACTTGCAAAATGGGAAGTCAAAAATGCCAAGGCACTAGCTCTTATAAAGTCTTCAGTTAACAATGAAATTTACATTCATATTGAAAACGCCTCAGATGCGTGGACTGATTTGAGTACATTCAAAGATCTATTTGATACCCAACTTGAATCAAAAAAGGTTGATCTTAAATCAAAATTTCTCCAACAAAAATTAAGTGAAGGTGGTGATGTTCTTGAATACATTTCACGACTTTAAAACATCAAGAAAGATATCATAAATGTTGGTTTTCAAGTTGTCAATGAAAGTATCCTGACTACAATTTTAATTTTTGGATTGCCATCATCTTACACACATTTTTTGGAAACTTTTCAAGTCACTGGAAAATTAGAGAAGATCAATTTTGATGAGTTGAGTGATATGTTGGCCCAACATGACAAAATTTTTGGGAAGAAGAAACAGATTGGGGAAGATGTCTTCTTCAAAGAGGCTAGCACAAGTAAATCCTAAACTGGTAGTTCTAGAAATAGAGAAAGAGGACATTTCAATCAAATTCAAGCATCCCACAGTGTACAATGTCGTGGTTGTAGTCAAAGAAGAGGAAACAATTTCAATAGAGGCTATAGTTCAGGCAGGAGAAAATTCAAGGTAGAGGAAACAATCAAGGTAGAGGCTATAATAAAGGAAGAGGAAAAATTCCAGGCAGAGGAAAAACTCCGAACAGAGGACAAAGTAGAGGCAAAGGACAGTATCAAGATATTTTGGTCTTCTTTACAAAAAGACTAGAAAATTTGTGCTCGGTGGTTTTTCCGATGCCAAATTTGCTGGCAGTATTGATGATAAGGCATCAACCTCAGGTTATTTAATGAACATGAGGTCAGCTGCTGTGTCTTGGAGTTGCAAGAAACAAGCTACAGTGGCCACTTCTTCAGCAGAAGCAGAGTACATACAACATGGGAAGCATCATGTGAGATTTTTTGGTTGCGTAGAGTTTTAAATGACTTGGGAATTCCTCAAGCAGAAGCTACATCATTATTCATAGACAACCAGTCAGTAATAAAGCTTGCCAAGAACCCAGTTTTTCATTCAAATACAAAGAATGTGGACACCAAGTATCATCATATCAGATCACTCATTGCAAAGGATGCCTTCAAGCTGATTCATTGTCCTTCAGAAGATCAGATCTCCGATATCTTCACCAAACCTCTTGGCAAGATAAAATTTACTAAGTTCATGAATGAACTTGGTATATGTTGTAATGTATCTTTGGATCATACTGGGAATGTTAGATGATCCAAATATCATAGTTTAAATCTAGGATAAAATATTTATTAAATTAGAATAATTAAATTAATATTGGAGACACTTAGAAATAGAATATTGTTACAAAAGATATGACTCTATAAAAGTGTCGTATCTTAGGCTCTAATACAGGAAAAAAGTTATTAGATTTTTTAGGAGGATATTTATTGTAAATGGACACTTGTTATTTTAATAAGTGGTCCATAACTAAAATAGATTAGGACACGTAGCTTATAAATAGCTCATTTTTCTTGATTGCAAGAGTGTTGGAGTCTACGGGTGTAAAATCTTGCAAATTTCTCATGTAATTTATTTTCCAATTAATAAAATTATGTGTCTGAGGAAACTTCTGCCATTACCAGAGATATGAGATTGGGGAAAAGAGGTTTTATCCTTTTCACCATAATGGTGGAGATAATTTTGTAAATGAAATTACAAAGGGAAATAGGGAAAATTTTATAAATTGCATTACAACCATTTACATACCCATTCTGATTATGGACACAGATATTCTCATTTGGAGCGCATCCATTCTCATTCAGAGCACAAAATTTTTCATTAAGGACACACGCATTTTCATTTGGAGCATATCCATCTCATTCGGGACATGGGAATTCACTCATGGAGAAGAACCTTTCCAACCTAGGGCATAATAATAAAATGGAACTTGGCATGTCTAAGAATCATCGACATATTCATCACAACATGGAAGGTAATTTCTTAGAAATCTTAGCAGATACTTGAGTGAGGGGGTTATTGAGATGGAAAACATTACCCTCTTATTTAAAATATCTACACGAGGAAATATACTATGTAGATCCAAAACAACTATAACTAATATTTACCAAATGAGTTGAAAGACCACTGAATGGGTTGAATTAGACCGTCTCATCCCTTACTACCAGAAAGACTACTACAATGTATGTTATAAGAATTCCAGTGCTTAAACAAGGTGCCTTATCAATGTGGTTATTTTCAAACCTCAATCTTTGGACGAAAACAATTAAAGAACCAATAACTTCCATATCAAGACATATACATTGCCTCTAATAAAGGCAGTTCATTTGGAAGCCACACAAATCTCTTCTATATTTAGCATGAGAACATCAACAAACCTGTTACTACTCTTCCCTGTGAAAGTGGAAAGAGAATCTATATGCACAAACCCAAACATCTGATGGAAAATAAGGACAACATGGTCCTAACCCAAGCAACACCACTCATTCAAATATGCCAATTTTTTTTTACCAAAAAGTAATGAGAAATGTTCCTTCTTTAAGAGTTTAATTTTTCCTTTGAATGTGAATGTTGTTCACAAAATGTTGTCACTTCCCTAGCAAATACGGAAAAATTTCCCTTTCCATCACTCAAAAAAACCTTAAATTTAATATTCGTAGCTTCCATAATCAAGAATCCAAGCCAACTAGCATAATAGAATACCATCAAATCCTTCTCAAGGACAGTGCACACGATCTGCTCACTGATCATTCTACCTTTGAATGTGAATGTTGTTCACCAAAAGCTTTCACTTCCCTAACATATAGAGAAATATGTTCCCTTCCATCAATGACAAATTCCTTAAATTCAGAAATGAATATTGTAGTGTCCATCATTGAGAATCCAAGTTGACTAGGCAGAGTAGAATCTCATCACTTCCTTCTCAAGGGCGGTGCACAAGATCTATTTATTGTTTGCAAGCATGAGCTCCTTGTGTATCATCCATTTTTATAACATCTTTAAGGATTTAAGAGCAACCACTCCCCCCATTGTGCTTTAACTTTCTCCCTCACAAGAAAATAAACCCACCATTAGATACAAATGATGGGGTTAACAGAATTAGGTGAAGAAAAAACAATGGGAACAACAACCATATGTACATGGGCGGAATCCCTGGCTTCATTGACTTGAACAATCACAAAAATTTCAAGCTCCAACATCTAAAATCTAAAGGAGACAATCCCAAACAGTGCTCTTATAAAAAAGGTCAATCATAGGCTCTTTATTCTACATGCATGAGTTCCTTGCATATCATCCCCTTTTATAATGTCTTCAAGCACCACCACTCCCTCCATTATCCATTTTGTCTTCACTATTCCCCTGCTCTACTCAAAGAATTAAATGAGGATTTGTATAAATTATGTGGCCATTTAGCTATATAGTTGTGTACTTTTCCATTAGTCATCTTACCTTGGGAAACTAAAGGCAAAGGGAGATAAGCAATCAAGTATGGGGTGTCTCCAAAATTTTGAAAGATTCGAAATTTTTTGGGGTTGTTGTAGTAGCTATAACAGAAACCCAAGAGAAAAAAATACCCTTGATATTAAGGACACAAAAAATGATGTATAAACCAATAAGAAAATTCCCCACACATAATCCAAAGTCCAATAATCAAATTGCGATAACTTGAATAAAAATCTCTTGAGAAAATATGTTAGGAAATAATCTACAAAGAAATGAAGTTTCTTACTACATTAGTGTCCTCACTCCAAAAAAGAAAAATACGTATTGAATACCAATTTCATTATTCCACCATTATAATAATAAACCTCAACATAATGTTCAAAGGGCATTCAAAAGTTAAAAATAAACATGAAAAAAATTAATACAAAAGTCATATTTGTAACACCCCTACCTGGACAATTAACTGTCCTTACCCAAACTTAAGAGAGTAAGAGGTTCTACCTCATAAACAAAATGTTGGGTCACATCAAAGTCTATAAAACAAGGAAAAACAAGATATAACGAGTTTCCTTCTTTCCACGACGAGGGTTTTTTACCAACATACATTTAAACGATTTTAATTTAATTGAATTCGATTTTAATTGAGTTCATAAGGGTTTTTGGCTTGAGGGGTCCTGACCCAGGTTTGGAGTTAAATTTTACCAACAAACCACTATAGCAATGACCCTTTCGGCAATGAACTACTTTTGCAGGCCAAAGTCTCACCCGAAGTAGTATGGGTGGGTGTTGGAACCAGGTTTCCTCACCCTGGGAGAGAGTAGGTAATTAAGGCAGATCTCGTCAAGTCCTATCAAGTTTGCACAGAGACAAGTCTTTTATCCAGCCCTTAACAGTATAATCAACATTTAAACATAAACAAAGCTACTATTCTTAAGGAGATCTTATCAACACTTTCGCATCCACGTGCGCATTAGTAATTATCACCACAGAACATCACAATCGTAGCTAATTCATATAACACAAATACAATCGCAGCTTATTCAAATAACATAGAGGTAAAACACAACCATTTCAGATAGCATAAGATACTTCAATAGATTCTGAATTCATTAATATCCAAAACCAAGTTATAAACCCAAGTCATAGCCTGCGCACACAGCCAGCAATAGTCCTTACCCAAAACTATCCAAAACAGATCTCAACAGTTCGTACATAGCATCAATCTTACTTACTTTCTTACCCTTAGACTCAAACTACCCATCTATTTATATTATCATAGCCAGCACTATCCTATGGTCCGCAAACCATGGTTTGCGGACTCTAGGTCTACTCTTTGACCCATTACAATACATTGGGGACTTTGACCCACCCCAAAGCCCCTGCGCAAGACCAATTACTACAAAAATATACCAAAAACGCAGCTAGGGGACCCTGTTCCAACAAGGGTTATTTTGGAATTTTACTATGGTGGTTTCTGCTATGTTTTTATCAATGGGGGCATTTTAATATGGTGGATTCCACTATAGTATTTTTAGCAAGGGAATTTTATTGCGCTGGTTGCCGGTATAGTTACAATACCTAGAGTGGAGGTCCAAAAACGAGATCATTGGGCAAGGGCATGGGACATTGTTTGGTTTCTCTCCAATATGTGTGTCAATTCACTTGGGCGAGTAGATATTTTAGAGGTGAATCACACATGTTTGATGGCAGAGAAGGAGTCCAAATGGCAGGAAAGGAAAATGCTTGTTAGCTAGGCCCTAACTAACTCAAAACATGGAGTGAGAAGTAGAAAAAGGAGGAGTAGTAGAAAAGGGAGAGGAAGTAGAAGAGAATATCCAGGCCCTAACTAATGAGAAACATGGAGCAAGCAGTAGAAAAGGGAGAGGGAGTAGTAGAAAAGGGAGATTAAACAAAAGAGAATGGGAAAGAAAGGAAGAAAGTAAGAAAAACCTAGGTAATGCAAGGAGAGATTTAGTATTTGTGGAATTGGTTGTACAACGGTGGGAGCCCGGTCTTGCCGAAACAGCATTAGGATGGATACAACAAAGAAAAATATATATTTCCATAGGTTAATATTAGAAAACAATAGAAAATTTAGAGGAATAAACTCTCTTCGTTATTGTTGTCTTTGTGTGTTGTTGTAGGCAAGGATTTTAGCAATAATTCTATAACTAATTCCCTTGTTGTTGCATATCTTGTGCCATTTGCACATCGAATTTCCTTGTTGTGCTACTGGATCCCCTGCAGTTATGTTTTTTGCATAACAAATTTCCTTTTTGTTGTACCGAATCCCTTGCTATTGCATATCTGTTGACATTTTCATATCGAGTTGTGTAGGGTTAATTAACCCTATACCTACAATCTTTTAATTTTTTCATATCAGATTGTTGGGGGGTAGATAATTCCTTGCCTCAACAAATAGGAAGTTCTTCATGGTCTCCATCAATAAAATTTCCATGCACAAGTATGTGTTAAGCTTCACAACATAGAAATATTCATTCCAAACCATCTGTGTCAAAACAGAAAGAGTTATGCCTATAATAGAATAGCTCCCATAGGTAACAAGCTCTAAAATTTGAAGTGCATAATGACAAACGTAAAAGCCAACCGAGACTGAATACTCAATGCTTCGGGACTAAACTTCCCAAGTGGAGCTATCGTGAGGTCAAAAAGGACTACATAAGTTCCAAAAATTCTAGAAATAGAATATATAAGTCCAGAGCATTTATATCATAGATAGGTGTCTCGTGTGTGAGGACACCTAGGATCTATTCAGATAACTTGTCTAGTGCTTCAATCCCTTGCTCATATTATGTGCCACTTACTTGAAATTCTTTCCCCATATACACTTAATTTATCATGATCTAACCTCATAAACTGTGTGGTTCAATGGAATTGGTGTTGTGTTCTTTGGTGGTCTTCTTATGTCAAGTTGTGTATTGAGGTCTTTCTGTAGCATAGATTGTAAAGGAAAATGAAATTCTTAAATGGGTTGAATTAAAGGGATAGACTTAACTGTAAACTAATACTGGTCTCGGGGTGGGGATAGAAAACTCAAGTAAAGTTAGGGTGGATACAATATCTTTGGAATCCCTATTTCCTAGAGGGTGGAGATATTGATCTCTGGATCCCCTTTCTGATTAAAGGGTAGAGACATTAATATTTGGAGTCCCTTAATATTTAATGGGTGGGGGGCTATACGTCTCTGCAGTCCCTCAACAATGATTGGGTGGAGGAGATTTCCTCTGGAATCCCGATAAAGATATAAAGAGTTGTATAGGGTGGAGGCAATATAAACCTCTAAAATCCCTAGTTTGGTCCCAAGCTCAGAGGTGGAAAATGCATTATCCACAGGCTGTCAAAGGATGGGAGTATAACTAGGGACATTATGCTCATGTAATCAAACATCTTAAGATCAAGGTCATGTTAATACAATTACCGCTATTTGGGGGGGTGCAACAATTTTTATATTGGTAACTTAAAAGAATTTAACTTTTGTTTTGTCCCTTGGGTGATCTCGTAACGCTTGTATTATTTTTTTACAGTGGGTTCTTGATAAATGGACTTTTATGCTTACAATTTGAAATTCTTTGCATATAGCTAAGTAAGATAGCAAGTGAATCTAGCATATTTAAAACTCTGAAGTCATCCACCTGAGTCACACAGTCTATGCATATAATCTGTGGATGAATTACTATTGTAATAAGAATTTCACTTGGGATAATACTACCTCCCATGTACCCATAGTATTAACGTATGGTAGTCACTTACTACTATGAAAGTGGCCGATGAATAAATGTTTCTCTTCCCTTATACTATATCTAGAGCTTCCAATAAGGGTTACGCTCAATTCCTGTAGAGGTTGAAAAACAGATCACCATGGTTGACTGTGCATTTTTATTAAGTTTCTCCTTGTATAGTGACAGAGCTTAAGAGAATGCCTTTGTACTGGTTAACGATATCTACTATCACTTTGGGGATGAAATTTGGAGTGTATAGTATGTGGTGTAAACATACTATAGTTGTATGGGTGGACCATATTTCCCTCACTGTCATAGGAATTCCAGCATGGGTGAAGTTTCTCAATAAGCCCATATACGGTGGAGGCCATTACCTTCATTACTTTAGCCTCCTTGGACAGAAGTTATACATAGTCTATAGATGAATAAAATTTTCCCACATGGAGGGTGACCCCCTCTTATTGAGTTAGTGCATCAAGTAATGAAAGTGATGAGGACTTGAGTCCAAGAAATACCTATTCGGTTTGTGACACAATCTACTGCCTAATTTTGAAATATATTAACCATTGAATTCACCACATAATTTCTTATAAATACCTTATACTCTTGTGAATACCAAATCCGGTCATAGTGATAATGGCTACTAAGGATGAGACTCAATGAATAATATAGATAATACTTAATAATGCTTACATCTTAAGGGGGTTTGTATTTGTAATGATTTAGGTGTTGTATTTCTTCATTGATTAAAATTCTAGTTTTATTAAACTCAGTTGAATACTAAACTCTAGGGTCCTGTTGGTGGCTCACCCTTTCATTGGTTGCCTTACCTTCTAGATCTTGCTAGTCTTTAAATTACATCAATGATACATATATCATTTCAGGTATCCTAAATAGATTTATCGAAGAACATATTGTGTAAGTTTTCTTTTATTTGACACTTGAATTTTTCCAAAACCACAACACAGTCTATGCTATCAAGTTGCATAGCATAGAAGCTTGTCATTATTAGCCATACTAGGAATTAGGCTAAACTAGGTTGAGTTCAGAAGGGAAGAGTATTTGAAGTTATGTGGTGAGTCCATATAACAGGTCTACTCTGGTGACAAAACTAAAGACGCATGAATCATGACAAATTATACATTATGTCAAGTTCCAGGGATTAGGAGTCAATCCTTGTAGTCATTAGAATGTATAAAGAAGGATGTATGCAACCCTATCCAATATCTTACCATAATATGTTGTTATAGCAAGAAATTCCATGAATTATTTTATAACTGATATTTTGAATTACGGGAACTGCTACTAAAGTCTGTGGGAAACTTTTGTAATTACAAATTTCAGTGTTATAAATGTCTTAGTGCCAACGTTTCTTACTCTAGGCATGAGATGAGTTTACCAGGGTAGAGTAGGGTGTCATGAAAGGGTTACAAAAGTGATTCCATGAAACTTTCATGAAGGTGTGTATTGCCAATATCTCAATACAAAGTATGATACAATGTGACCTAAAATGTGCAGTCTTGTTCCCCTACTAGGCCAGATATAATGATATAATGGCACGTACCATATGTATTGTGGTTATGAAACCTTATGGTGCCAATTATACCATTGTCATAATTACCACACAAATATTGGTCCCTACTACAAGAAAAACTTATCTTGATGGTTATTAGGAATCTAATGAGAACAAATGGAAACAAGGGCTTTTACTTACCTACAAACACAGTAATTTCTATCAGACAATACTTGTAAATTGTTTGCATTCCAAATATGTGTTGAAGATTACAACTTGCAGTCCTCAGTAGACGCTGAATTTATCACAAGGACTAGTGGGAATTCTACAGGCATACTGGTATCTGAAGTTAGAGTGTAAAACATTTAGTTGGTTTTCTAATGACGGAATATATGGATTGATCATGACAGTTAAGAAAAAAACCACAAATCAGACTGATACAGTGATGGCTTTTCAAATCTTGTAGGCTTATACTCTATTTCGAGTGTGTGTGTGTGTACTTGTGTATTGATGTCCTTTAGATCCCTGCGATGTCATGTAGATGAGAAGGTATAGTATGGAGTCAGGTGGAGGCATAAAAAATAAACTTAATATGATTCATGCAAAACACTTTTATACAAATGATAATGGTAAGATAGGTGAATCTTAGGGATTTCCAATTAACTTCTATGAGCCTATGAAATCTGCACATAACAACTCCACTACAAATTTGAAACTGGTGCAACAAGAATTATTTCTTCTACTTTCCTTATTCCAATTCATTAAGGTCACTTTGGTGTGCAAGGGAAAGAGAATACTAGTGATAACGAGGATTTTAGTTCTCTTATGGGTAACTAGAGAATTGATATTGTAGCGAAATAAGTGGAACCTTAGTAAAAAAATAATAAAACATCAGAAGGTATGTTACTGTATCCCACAAACATATATGCAAGCCATGAATCTTGACAATGTGATATATAGTTCATTTAATGAGAGGATACATTGCATGATTAAAGAATGAGTTAGATTATGGGATCAATGGTAGCACAACACTTGTTTTTTCCTTAACAATTTTTAGCCTTATAAATGAAACGATTATTTTGAAATTAATGCTTTACATAACCCAAATATTTCTCATGCATTTCCATTACCTTCTCAATAAATTCATGCCTCGACCTATCATTCTCAGCATCCTCTGCCCATTTAATCAATTTTATTCCTTACGTAGTTATATGTTGTTTATAAATATTTGCAACTAGTTCAACTCCCTTGGGTATTTGACCTTAAATAAACTTAATAGTTTGAAACTAAAAATTAACTAAGTAGTATATGATGGGTTGAAAATATCTTAGGCCGGCAACGAAAAATAAACCGACGAGTCCCGAATGTCAGGGGATAATGTGAATTACCTACGCAGGGCAGGGGGAGAGATTTTGGTGAGCAACGAAGGGATTTTCCTAGATATATTTCAGCGAAGGAGGAATGAAAGAAGGCGAGATAGTGCACAGGTGAGGATAAGTTTGCAAGACACAACGCAGAGGTCAGATGTTAATCTACCTTACTGATTGGATATTTTTTGCACCGATTTGATAATGATATTGTCTTCACTATGAAAGTTGTGTGCAACATAGGAGTGAATTTCTCAATCAGTTGTAAAAAGGATAGTAGTGGATTGATCTATGCGGACTTATACCCAACAAACTGATATTGTTGCATCGTTTTTCTTAACTAAATGAGGAACTCCCTTAATTTCTTTGTCTATAGAACAAATGGCTTAGTATGGTTAAGGAAGTAGGCCCTAATTTGTTTGATAGGTTGATATTAAATTTCCGAGGGAAAAGGGATAGTTACCATGGATAATGACTAGATTCGCTAAAATTGAAATTGATTCAACAGATCCAAAAATCAGAGTAGCTCCTTTCATAGTAAACAAAACATTAACGAAACCTTTGAACCAATGATCTTTTGAATAGGGGTGGAGATTTTTTCTCTAGATTCCCTCTTGGGTGGAGGCCATTTAGTTGCCATACAATAATTTTTTCTTGAATAAGCACTATTGTGTCCTTTGGATTCCCAATATAGGATGGAGATACTAAACTAGCTCTCTGGAGTCCCTGAAGGGTGGAGAGAATTCCTGAAAACCCTTAGGGGTGGAGGAATATTAACTCTAGAATCCCTCAATGATAGTTGGGTGGAGGAAACTACCTTTGGAACCCCAAGAAAGACCTAAATGGTTGTATAGGGTGGAGACTGGCTAAGTCTCTGGAATCCCTAGTTTTGGTCCCAAGCTTATGGGTGGCAGCTGCCTACTGTTAAAGGATGGGAGAAGCAAGGACCTTATATTCATGCTAAACAAAAACATTAAGGTTAGGGTCATGTTGTGACCAACATTCTGATAATGGAGGATATTTAATGGGTTCCAGGGTTGTACATCATTGATTTATGTGTATGCATTGGCTATAACAGGATCCCATTTCTGGTAATTGTAGAAACATGGGGTTTCTTAAAAAAATGAGATCATGCAAACTAAAAGACCTTCATGCTTACAATGGGTTACTGATGTTTTTACTTCTTTTTTTATTCAAATATTCCTCGCATATACAACCTAGGACTCCAAATTCATCCACCTATAACAAGTGGAGTTCTTTTCATTCCACTCACCATGATTGACTACACATAATCCTAAGTTTTATTGTGTATAGGAGAAAAGCTTAGTAGAGTGTTTCTGCACTATCTTCATGATCTCTAGTGTCACCTGAAATTTTAGTTTACACGAACTATAAAGTGTGAAGAAAACATCACATACCTACATCTAATGACAATGACATGGTGTGTCTACTTTTTAAATTAGAGGGAATATTGTATCAATGTATCATAAGAGGATACGTACCGTAAGAGGATAAATATCCAAAGGTAATTCTTATGTTGATATGTATCTTCTATTATTGGTAATTCTTATCACTCTGGATCTTTCTACAGAATCGATCTAGGACTATAATCCTATAGAATATTCATTAGCTAGCATACTGAGAGATTATGTTGTGTAACCAGCTCCAAAAATATAATAAAAGAGATATCAACGCCTTAGAAATAAGCCACTTCGAGGGGGCAACCTCCAATACATTACATAAATGAACAATTCTTGGATGATACAATTTACAAAACCTCCTTTCTATATATAGGAGTCCATGTGGCCATAAAGTAATCCTAGTGGGCCACAATGTAATCCTAGCCGACCTAACAATAATAATTTAAGGGCACAATAATAACAAAATGGGGGTTACAAGGGTACAATAATAACAATAAGGGGGGTTACACTAACAACAATAAGGGACTATACTAGTAATATAGGGACCTAACATGCCCCTCTCCTTCAAAAAAGTGTTGTCCTCAACGCTTGAGTAGCTCTGGGTGCTTCTGTATAAAATTCTCATCCTCCCATGTAGAATCTTCAGTGGGTAAGTTCTTCCACTTGATGAGATACTCCGAAATTGATCGATTTCGTAGTTGTCGAGTTCTTGTTTCCGTGACCGCTTCAGGTTACAATATGATTTTTCCTTTCTCATCAAGTTCGGGCAATATTGTTTGAACTGGAAGATTTTCACCTATAACCTTCTTTAAGCATGAAACATGGAAAATTGGATGCACTCGTGAAGAAGCAGGAAGCTCCAATTTGTATGCCATAGTACCAATCTTTTTCAACACCTTGTAAGGACCATAGTACTTTGGCGATAATTTATTATCCTTCTTAGCTTGCTTGAGGGACATTTGTTTATATGGTTGTAGCCGTAAAAATACCCAATCTCCTACATCAAAACTTCTCTCGCTGCGATGTTGATCTGCCTGTTGTTTCATTCAATTTTGTGCCAAATTCAGGTTATCCTTTAAGAGTTGGAGAACTTATTGCCGATGCTCGATGTGATCTTCCACTACTTGAACCTTCGAATTTTCCCTTAAAGATGATGTGATTGATGGTGGATGATATACATAAAGTGCCATAAATGGGGTCATTTTTGCTGCAGTATGGAAGGAAGTGTTATACCACCATTCAGCGAGAGGTAACCACTTGACCCATTGTGTTTGTTTATCAGATACAAAACAACGAAGACATCCTTCCAAACATTTATTTACTATCTCAGTTTGACCATCAGATTGAGGATGATAAGATGAACTATGAGCTAATTGAGTACCCAAACAAGAAAATAACTCCGTCCAAAAATTTCCAGTAAAAATGGGATCTCTGTCGCTCACAATAACCCTTGGGCTTCCATGTAGATTTTGAATTTTGTCCATAAATGTAGTAGCAACTGTACTTGCTTTAAATGGATGAGATAATGCACAAAAGTGTGCATACTTGGTAAGTCTATCAACTACCACCATGATGACACTCTTTCCTTCGGACTTAGGTAAACCTGTGATAAAATCCATTGAAATCTCCTTCCAATGTTGACTTGGAATGGATAAAGGTTGTAGAAGTCCCGGGGTCTTAATTGTCTCAACTTTATTCTGCTGGAAAACCAAACATTCCGCAACAAAATTTTGAATATCAGATTTAAGGCCATCCCAAAAAAATTCTTTCTTCACCCTGTGGTAAGTTTTTAAAAATCCTGAGTGTCCTCCTAAAGGAGAAGTGTGCAATTCTAGAAGAATATTTTGTTTTATTTGGGAATTATTACAAAGATATAAGCGATCTTTGTACCATAAGGAATCATTTCTCCAACTAAATGTATCAGATGTACTAGGATCTTGCTGCAACTTTTGAATGAGTGTCCATACATCTTTGTCCTTCTTCCATTCATCTCTTGCTTCGGTTATCCAATCTGGTTGGATAATAGAAATGGCACAAAGCAATGCTTCCACCTCTTCATTCTTTCTTGAGAGTGCATCCGCAACAACATTAAGCTTTCCTTTTTTGTAGATTATTTCAAAGTCATAACCCAACATCTTTGTGACCCATTTTTGCTGCTCTTCTGAAGACAGTCTTTGTTCCAAAAAGTGTTTAAGACTATCATGATCAGTTTTTACCTTGAAGTGTCTTCCCATTAGGTAAGTTCTCCATTTCTTTAGTGCATGAAATATTGCTAACATTTCCTTCTCATAAATAGGTTTCTGTAAATACTTTCCTTTGATTGGACGACTTTCAAAAGCAATGGGTCTTCCTTCCTGCATTAAAACTGCACCAATTCCATTTCCTGAGGCATCACATTCCACAATAAAGGTTTTTTGTGAAGTCTGGCGTAGCTAAGACCGGTGCTAGGCACATTGCCTCTTTAAGATGTTCAAAGGCCTTAGTTGCTTCAGGAGTCCATGAAAATGCATCTTTCTTCAATAATTTTGTTAGAGGTGTTGCTATTCTCCCATAATTCTTAACAAACTTGCGATAATACCCTGTTAACCCGAGAAATCCTTGCAACTGCTTTATGGTTGTGGGGACTTTCCATTCCTTAATGGCTTTAATTTTGTTAGGGTCTACTTTAACACCCTCGTGAGATACAATATGACCCAGATATTCCACCTCTTGTACTCCAAAGAAACATTTGGATGTTTTTGCACATAATTGTTTCTCCTGCAATAGTTTGAGCACCCTGTCAACATGTTCAACATGATCCTTCCAAGACCTGTTGTAGATTAGTATATCATCAAAAAATACTAGCACAAATTTTCTAAGGAAGGTTTGAAAATGGAATTCATCAACCCTTGAAATGTAGAAGGTGCATTGGTAAGGCCAAAAGGCATGACCAAAAATTCATAATGACCCTCATGAGTTCGAAATGTTGTTTTTGGAATATCTTTAGCCTTCATTCTAATTTGATGATATCCTGAATGAAGATCCGACTTGGTAAAATAAATTGCTCCATGTAATTCATCCAATAATTCATCAATCACAGGAATGGGAAATTTATCTTTAATGGTGAGCTTATTGAGCTCCCTATAATCCAGACACATTCGCCATGATCCATCTTTCTTGTGTACCAATACTACAGGAGCAGAGAAAGAACTTTGACTAGGTTGAATTATACCCGCCTCTAACATTTCTGCAATCATACGTTCAATTTCGCTCTTTTGGAAGTAAGGATATCTATAAGGCCGGATGTTTGGAGGAACACTTCCCGGAATCAAATGAATAGCATGATCATGATCACGAATAGGTGGGAGTCCTTTGGGAGTTTCAAACACCTTGGAATGATTGTCCAAGACTTGTTGGAGATCTGCAGAAATAGATGATTTTGATGTTGGAACTTCTAGTGAGCATAATTGTGCAATTACACCTCACTGTTCTTTCTTTAGAAGCTTTGTCATGACATTAGAGCTTATTATCCTTCCTGGCTTCCCCGCAATACCTCGTAATTCGACTTCCTTTCCTTCTAAAAAAAATTTCAAGAAAAGTTCTTGAAAATTAAAAGCTACCGTCCCCAAAGATTGTAACCATTGTACTCCTAGTACAACATCCGCACCTCCCATAGGAATGGAAAGCATTGGACTAGTCAATACATATTCCCCCATGGTTAGCTTGATATTATGGCATTTTCCAGAGCAATTTATAGTTCCTCCATTTGCAACCATCACTTGACATTCTCGTGTTGGGTATAGGAAACAATTTAATTCCTTGGCTACCTTACAATGAATAAAATTATGGGTGCTACCTGAATCAATCAACACTATTACCTTTTTCTTCTTGATATGTCCTTCTATCTCGAGAGTTTGAGGAGTGGTAATTCCTGC
This sequence comes from Pinus albicaulis, assembly GCA_034641835.2. Classification (NCBI taxonomy): domain Eukaryota; kingdom Viridiplantae; phylum Streptophyta; class Pinopsida; order Pinales; family Pinaceae; genus Pinus; species Pinus albicaulis. Next base: position 956,300,749 of record CM076573.1, read on the forward strand.
CAGTGCATTACACGATATGGTCAGATTCATTTCTTCCCCTTCTATGGTTGGTTCCTGGTGTATATCCTCTTCTTGTTCATTTTCTTCTTCCTCTTGACAATCTATGTAAAATAATTTCTTCTCAGCACACTTATGACCTTTAGTGTATTTGCTATCACAACTGTAGCAAAGCCCTTTTGCTCTTTTTTCTTCCAATTGTTGTGGTGTCAACCTTGTAGGTTGTGGAACTCTAGGCGTAGCAACACTTCCTTCTTTATAGAATTGAGTGGTAGGCTTCCTTGTCGCCATAATTTTACATTCAACTTTTCTTGCCAACCTGAATGCCTTCTCCAATGAATCACGTTCCAAAACGCGAACTTCATGTTGGATGTTATCCTTTAAAGTGCCTATGAAGAGATCAATCCTGTGTTCCTCTGGAATATCAATTACCCTTATATTCAATTTTTGGAAGTCCTCAATGTGCTGCCCCACTAAACCCTTTTGTTTGAGATTTATCAATTGGCCAAAGAAGGTGTTGCTCTTTGTATCCTCATAATGTGCTATCATTTCCTCCGTAAAAATTGACCAAGTGACAATTTTTTTACGGGAGAAAAGCCATCGATACCATACAAATGTATTTTGTTCTAAATGTAAAGTTGCAATGCACACCTTTTGTGTGTTTTGCACATTATGGAGATCAAAATATTGCTCCATCTGTAGTATCCATGTTACAGGATCCTTTCCATCAAACTTCCTCATATCCATTTTTGGAATATGGTGGTTCTTCCCCCCAACATTAGAGTTTATGAAATCACGATTAACATTTATTTTGTTCTCATCATGAGGTTCTTCTACTATATTTTCACCATTAGGAAACATTTCTTGTATCAACTTTGTCAAACCTTCTATGTCTACTTTTAGATCATTCTTCATGTTTTCCATGTTGTCTTTCATGTCATCCATCCTAGCTTCCATGCCATCCATCTTAGCTTCAACGCCAGCTTCCATGCCATCCATATTAGCTTCCACGCCTTTCTTCAAATCGTCCATCTTCGCTTCCACGCCTTTCTTCAAAACTTCCATTTCATTTTTTGTTGCTCTTTGCGAGAGTGAAATTTGTTTCACTTTCTCTTGTATTTTTGATAGATCATGTTGCAATTCTTCATCTTCATGATTCATAATAGAGCCTTCTGAAGGCTTAATGGGTGTTGAATTATTTTTATGGGGCATATTTTAGAACCCAATACTGATATCTATTCTACAATATGCCCTTGGAATCAATTCAAATTGATTCTTCAAACAAGACTTATGCAATTCGGAAAAAAAAATACACACCTTTTTCTTGCTTTTGAGGAGCTTGATATTGAAATTGGAATATATCTGTGATTGCAGCACTTCAATATTTGAATTTCAGTACCAACATAGCCCTCTAAAGTATCTTTCGAATGCCATAGTTTTGACCTGATTTGGATTCTCCAAGACAAAGTTGTGTCCAATCTCCCACAATGACCTAATTATGGACTGGTTCAGTAGAGCGAACTTGTACGACTTGCCACGTGTCATTTTTTTGTCCTTTGTCTCTGAAATTGATAGCCAAGAAACTACAGTCCGTGTAATTGTGACCACGTTTTACAGAACTCCAATCCGATGCTCAGAGAGAGAGTTATGAATATTTTTCCACAATCACCTCTTTGAGACGAAATTCGGGAGCCTGAAAAAGCACTACCTTCCACATACCATATCTCTGAAAATATTGCGAAAAAAATCTGAAATTTTGTGAAGATGTTCGTCAGGATTTCTTCTTCGCACTCTAAAAATTTAAGCTTCTGAACGTTTGTAGAAAAAAAAAATTATAATAAGAAATGCCACGATGACCTCGTTTAGTTGAAGCCCGAAAAAAGACCTATCTTCACAGATCATATCTTCAAAAATATTATGAATCAAGCTCGAAATTCTTTGATGATGTTCTCAGATTTCGGCTTCACACCCCAAACATTTCAGCTTCGAGACTTCGAATAAAAAAAACGTTATAGCGAAAATACCACGATGACCTATTTGGAGCAGCGAAACCCCAGAATCCAAAGCTCTGATACCAAATGTTGTGGAACCAGCTCCAAAAATAGTATAAAAGAGATATCAATGCCTTAGAAATAAGCCAGTTCGAGGGGGAAACCTCCAATACATTACATAAATGAACAATTCTTGATGATACAATTTACAAAACCTCCTTTCTATATATAGGAGTCCATGTGGCCATAATGTAATCCTAGTGGGCCACAATGTAATCCTAGCCGACCTAACAATAATAATTTAAGGGCACAATAATAACAAAATGGGGGTTACAAGGGTACAATAATAACAATTATGGGGTTACACTAATAACAATAAGGGACTATACTAGTAATATAGGGACCTAATAGATTAAATTCCATCGCGTTCACATTTTTCCCTTTCCACTTGTTAACATATCTCCAAAAATCACCCTAATGGATGTCATTAGAGAAATTTCTTAATAATAGTTGTTTATTGTCTACATCAAAGTTGAATCATCTTAGATCAATAGTATAATGGATGGCCTTGTGAACCATGAGAAATAATTCCTATTCACCTTGATAACAACCACAAACCAAAGAGGGCCCACAAGGCACAACACCAAAGCCACTCAATGATGTTAATGGTAGAGTGAAGGAGGATGTTATAACATTAGGGACATGCACTCCAAAGTAATGGAATCCCAACATGGGAATGTGCCACTTTGGTAATAATATTTGCAACTATTACAAACACCACATATATAGTATTTTATTATTTTTTCCAAGGAAAATCTCATGGGAAATCCAAGGGATGCTTCCCCACATCTGTGGATGATATCCCTTGTAAACTTGTTAGCATCAATTTTTGTGTTTAACACAGGGGGATTTGGTTTTGAGCTTAAGAAGCAAATGAGAAACTGTTGGAATGTCCCATTTTAGGAATTTTGAGCATTTTCAAGGGAGTGGAGGCATGCTAATTTTTCTTTCTTTATCTTTGCATAATCATGTGATTTCTTGTGGTTTGTATTAGGTAGGCATGTGTTTTTGGGTCATGATCTTGATTTAGGACCATGTGATACAATTTTTTTGTTTTGTATGCCCCTATCCTTAACTTTGAGCAAGGATAGATATGGAATTGGATGGTCTCTTCTTTGTTAACAACTTAATGCATCTTTAAGGGGGGGCTGACTACGTTTGAGTGCGGAGGAGATAGGTGTGAAGTTGGGCTTTGGTATATGGACTTTATATATTATAAATTTGTAGCATTGATATCCATTTTTCTATATTGTCTCTTTTGCTTTGACAAATAGTGTGGGCGTTGCCCAATATGCTTATTGTATGATTACCCTTTGCAAGGTCACTACTAGGGAAAATGATATGTTGGTTCAAGATATTATGAGAGATGATTTATATGCTTCCTTTAATTAAAAATGAAATTTGAATAGATTAACAATGGTCTAACTAAGAATACAAACCTAGGCATTTAGGGTTCAAATTGGTCATCTTAGTTTGTTGTTCTCATTTTCTTTTCCTTTCCATTGGCAACAAAATCATAATCTCATTTAATGATAAAACAAAATCACTTTCTTTTTATGCATCATATATTTTCTTAGATCCCTTAAAATAATTCCAGTTTTATAGAAAAATAAATCTCAAAGAAAATATAATGCTTCCCAACAGTCTCAGAAATGGACAACATATAAAGGCACCCACACTAAAAAGATCTAAAAAGTTGTTACAAAAATTTTAAATTATTTTCTTATACCAAGCTGACAAAGTCCCATCAAAAATTTGTACAAAAAATATCATTAAGAACCAAAGGTCTCTAGTGAGCCCCCTCATCTAATGTACCTGTATGTATCATCAATTGAAGTCCAAGTACCTTCCCAAGATACCCCCAGAAAGAAACACAAACATATTCCGTGATAAAAATGTCATAAAAAAAAGTAGGATGATCATATTCAAAGGACTGCTCATCCATATCTTCCCAAATGTTGCATTTATCAACATCAAAAATATTCCAGCCTTCGTTAATCCATTGGCCTCTTCATTCCTTTCCTTGCGAACATGATGAAAAGAGATATGATTAGAATAGGAATACAATGTTTTTATCTCCTCAAATATATGCCTTAATAAAAAAAATTTCTAAAGTTTCTAGCCCCCTCATGTAGTTATTTCCACAAGAGAGTCACATAAAATTTGGCTTTTTTGTACACTCTTTTCCGCTGCAAGCATGAGAATTAACTCCACTAGAAAGCTATGTGTTCCTCTTTCCAACCTAGCTTTACATTTTATCACATGTGAGTCCCTTGTAATAATAAGGATAGAAAATCTACAAAAGTATATAATATTTTCAAGTTAATGTAGGTGCAGAAGCATACACACAAAATGCATATATGTAAAGCATATGTAAGTAATAATACTATGTTAATTGGAATAAAGAAATTTAAGGTAAAATTTCTCAACATATAAGAAGCTTTCCAAACATTATTCTTTTCATAATTACATAAAAGATCCAAGGGAATTATCTTAAACTTACATCCAATGACTTGGACTCCAAATGCTAATGCTTGGTTGTTCTTACACATCAAAATAAATTGCTTTTGTATCATAATTGCAAACATAGTTTCATTGTTTGAAAATTTAAATACTTGCAATATATTACAACAAAATTTTGTAAAGAATTCAAAAAAAAGGATACATTGTTTGTAAAAATATTGAAATTATAAATGCATATAGAAATCCTTATGATAATCATCTTCAACTTCATCCTTTCCATTTACTTCCCTTTCTAATTCCATTAGAATTTCTAGGACATGACTTGAGGGATATAGTGTTACGCCTTTTAGGTAGGCATCCTAAACACTCGTGATTTTAGTACTGAGTAATATATTTCCTAAGTTTTCATGGACACATCACTTGGAACTCAATTCATTAGGTTCTATTGGGTTGCAAGCTTAAAAATATTTGAGTAGGATACCTTAACATCAATTTTATTGAGGTTTAGATTAAGAAAGCTTTAACTATTTTTAAGGTTTGAAAATGGAAGCATCACATGGAAATTGTCATTAAAAAAATGAACCAACAAGTATATATGATTGGGGTGATTCTAGAATAGCCTAAAATACAACTATTTTGCAAGTAGAAGATTTTGAATGGCTTCACATTTATGTCAGGTTAGCTTGAATGAATGGAAACTGCTTAAATCAAGACAGTTTCCACTTCACGTTAAAAGCATATGACAATAACAAATTTCTAGTAGCACCTACACCCCACATTATATTGGGGTTGGTTTCATCATTTCAGGGGTTTCATATGCTGGAAAATTTCACACAATTGGTATTTACAAAAAATACACTAAAGGGAAGGTCCCTCTTTCTCACCTCTATGGAGGAATATCTTTTTCTTCCCACACCTAATTGTTCCACCATATATTAAGAGGTTGTTAAACTGTTACAAAATCGCCCAAATAGAGAGAAGGCACCACAAAGAATTTGTTGATACCTTCTAGGATAAAAATGTTTAGCCAACATTGTTATACATTGTTAAGACTTGAAGAGAAAATGGTCAAGAAATTGGAGAAAATGGTGAAGCAATTGCTGACAGAGAAATTGGGAATGAACTTTGAAGCCATCATGCTACTAGAACTTTGGTTGTCTCAACTCTCAACTCTCCCTAATTTTTCCTCTTTGCTTCAAGGTAGAAATATAATAAAAAGACCATATTTTTGTGTCATGCAGCATTTGGAATTTTGTGTGGTGACTCTTTCATGGTTATGATGGTGCTCACTCCATCTAAGCAACAATGTTTCCTCACCTATTGGAAATAAAATATTTTAACATGACCCCACAATGTCAAATACTAGTCACCAAGGAATTAAAACTCTTATGACTCTTGGGAATACCTCCCATGAAGCTCCATGGCCTTAGCTGCCAATAAGAAGCCTTCTCATAGGGACTAGATGTTTGTTTTAACATTTTATGGTCTGTATTTGGGTGGTCCTTAGAGGGATATCTTGATTTTTAACCTAATTGTCTTTTTTGTTTGGAGTTTACAGATTTTTTATTTGTAAAATTTATTTTTAAAGGTTTTCGAATCTTATGCCCATGTTATGGTTAATATGTTGGGAATGTGAAGTCTGCAACACATCCTTAGACAGATGTTGGTCTACAACATGCCTTATTCCACCACAATTTTCCTAGACTCACATGAACCCATCAAGGCCCTCCTTTCCCGAGTTCATTAGTTCTTTTGTTGACTGTAAATATTTATAATTTATTAATTTACCCTTTTCAGAACTAACTCATTTGACAAAATGAAATTGTTCCAAATTCCAAAAAATAATTAGGAAATAAACTGATATTTAAGTACACTGAGATCTTTCCTCAGAACCTAAAAAGCATTCGAATCAGAGAGACTCACAAATAGGACCTACATAGTGTAATGGAATTCCACTTCAGTAGAGTATTTTTTTTGGCCAATTTTTCCTATTTTGTTTCGATTTTTTGGGTAAGGAAAAAGGGGGGATTTTAAATTTGCAGACACAAAATAAGTTCAAAAAAATGGATGGTCATTCAAAGTTTTGAATGCTTTCACATTTTGGCCTTACATGAAATGTATTTGAAGTTTTCATCCATATATTCCATCCTTTTAATTTCATTTGGTTTTCAAAGTAGGTAAGTCATGGTGAAGCACAACAATGTTGTGCCCAATGGGCATTTTAAGAAACATTGGCAAAATTATGTGAAGACATGGTTCAGCCAACCTGCATGCAAGAAGAGGAGATGCATTAGTAAAACATGATTATTTGCATTTTTTTAAGATATTATTGATTACAAAGAAATATTGTTTGTTCAACATGGTAATTATCCCTTCAATAGCTCCTTTCTTACCTAAGCTTTTGACTATCTTTTACATCTCGTCAAAAAAAGGTTGTAAAAATATTTCCAAGCCCCACTACTGGTCCCCTTCGACCAATTATACATGGGAAGACCCAAAAATACAACATGAAAATTCGTGCAGGGAGAGGATTTTCACTTAAAGAGCTCAAGGTGAGATTATAGTGTCTTAATTTAATTGTATTCTACATATATTAAAAGTATTTTATATTGTTTTTACATCTTTGGTAGTTGTACTTATTTGGTCAGACACTATAGTATCTCTCATGTTACTTTGCATCATTTGTTTCATTATGCTATATTTGAATTTTGAATTGTTTCTTTGTTAGTTTTGAAGCATATATTTTCATTCATCTTCAACATAATGAGTGAATGAGTTAGAGGGATATTTCTCCTTGAATCATACCTTTCCTTGATATTGATAACCTTAGTTGAGTAAGTTATCATAAGGTGTATTTTGGCAAAGGTTAGGATGTGATGCATATGGCATTGTACCATAAGGTTGCTCCTTGATTTAGATTTTTCTTTGTTAGTGATAAACCTTGGTAAAATACAGTATAAAAAATGTTTTTTTAATAAAATCGTAGAATATGATGCATCCAACATTGTACTACCATACATGCTTTAGTTTTCAATCATATATTTTTCAATCATTCAGATAGGACATATTGGATTTTTTTTGTACAATTTCCAATAGAAACAGTGGTTAAATTGAAAGGTAAAGTCTAACTAATAAATATTTTGGCTTTCCAGTGATACAATTTTGGAAATGATTGTGATTTATTATTGTTTAAAATGTGTTTTTTAATGCATAAATGATTTCAGCACTCTTAAAACCCTTAAGACATATTATGAAACCAACTCCCAAAAGAGAGATCAACGCCTTAGAAATCAACCACTTCGAGGGGGAAACCTCCTTTACATTACATAAATGAAAAATTCTTGGATGATACAAATGAAAAAACCTCCTTTCTATATATAGAATTCCATGGGGTCACAATATAATCCTAGTCAACATAACAATAATAATGTAAGGGCACAAAAAAACAATAGTGGGCTTTTATGGGGCACAATAATAACAATATGGGGACTATAGGGGTACAAAAATAACAGTCATGGGGCTACACTAACAACAATAAGGGACTACACTTGCAATATAGGGACCTAACATGCCCCTCTCCTTCAAAAAAGTGTTGTCCTCAATGCTTGAGTAGCTCTGGATGCTTCTGTATAAAATTATCATCCTCCCATGTGGAATCTTCAGTGGGTAAGTTCTTCCACTGCTTGAACCTTAAAATTTTCTCTTAAAGATGATGTGATGGATGCTGGATGATATACATAAAGTGTCATAAATGGGGTCATTTTTGTTGCAGTATGGAAGGAACTGTTATACCACCATTCAACCAGAGGTAACCACTTGACCCATAAAGTGCTCTGATACCAAATGTTATGAAACCAAATCCCAAAATAGAAGAAAAGAGAGATAAATGCCTTAGAAATCATCCACTTCGAGGGGGAAACCTCCTTTACATTACATAAATGAACAATTCTTGGATGATACAAATGACAAAACCTCCTTTCTATATATAGGAGTCCATGGGGTCACAATATAATTCTAATCGACCTCACAACAATAATGTAAGGGCACAACAATAACAATAGTGTGCTTTTATGGGGCACAATAATAACAATATGGGGACTACAAGCGTAAAAAATTAGCAATAATGGGGCTACACTAACAACAATAAGGGACTACAATAGTACTATAGGGACCTAACAAAACACTAAGATTCTACATATTACACAACTCAAACTTGGGCTTCTAAAAAATCTCTGCTAAATTTTTCAGCACCCTGAAAACCCTTAGGACACTCATATTATGCATATTGCACAACTCAAACATAGGATTAAAAAATATCTACTAAATTTCGAGAAAAATTAAGCAAACAAAACGCTTAGAAAAAGGCCAAAAAAAATTCCAAACCATATTAGTTGGACTACGCAAACTTAGAATACCTCATATTTCAATCCATTTTTATTTCCTTATGTAAATATTTTATTCTTTATGGAAAATATATACATTTTAGATAGGCATGGACAAGGGGTAGACAACAAGGTAGGTCCATCTTTATTAGTTGTAATCTTTTATGCATGTTGAAGATGGACAAATGCAAATCCTTAAACATTATTGTATCAGGCAAGGAAAGAAACAAAAGAATAGATCACATTTACTTTCATTTAATTTAGTAGTGTAAGCTAAACAACTATAAAATTCCAAAAGAGTGAGAGTAAAAAACAATAATTTTCATTAAAGGATTCACTTTGATGCATAGTACCACTACTAGAAGCAGAAATTGGGTTTCACTTTTTTTAACTTATTTTGTATTTTAGGGTTTCAGAACTATTTTATAACAGTTTAATTTTTAGGATGGATGTAGTAAGCTTTGCATATCCATGTGTAGGATGGTAATTCTAGTCCAAAGGAGTTGGCTACTGCAACCCGTGCAAGGAAAGTACATGCCAATTACTAAATAAAAACCATCTCTTGAACTTGTTAATGTTACTGATGAAATGAATAACTTTAACGCATATGAAAATTTGTGTGTGGAAAGAATGAACAAGTGGTTGGTTGGAGTTCAGTTGAAAAAGGATGTTGAAAAATGCTGCAGAGGCAGAAAAGGATGAGAAAAAGTAAATTTTTGTCTTGGAGGCAGTGCCTAGGAAATACATAAAGTGGTCCATTCAAATCTCTTTTTAGTTAGTTATTTATTTTTTTCCATATTCAGAAGAGAGCTGCATTTTGTGCTGCATAGAAAAGCATAGATATCTTCTTCTTTTTTTAAATGGTAAGATATATTTTGTGAAATTTATATTTTCTACTTAGTATCCATGTTAGTGCATACAGTTTGGATAAGATTTACACTCAAATCTTATCTACAATATCTAAACTGTATGCACTAAGATTTAGGTCCATGTTAGTGCATACAGTTTGGATAATATTTGAAACTGCTGAAACACTAACTTCCTAAAATCAGGTCAGTGATTTGAGCTGAATTTGAGACCCGATATCTATCTACCATCCATCTGACTATAAAATGTGATCAACCATAGACCAGTAAGTTTTGAAGGAAGTGATATTGACCACTTAGAAGAAGAGTAATAACCTTTGATGGCATTTTCATTTCATATTTTTCCACCAGATTTTTTTATGTTTGATTCTAAAATGGTTTGGGATGTAGTTTTAATCTTTCATTTGAAGACAGATTTATTCAACTCAAATGGTTTCTTTGAGTTGAATTCATTCAACACATTTCTTTAAAGGGCCTTAGCTTAATGGAAGAGAAAATGCTTTGCATGGAGGAGGTTGGTGGTTCGATTCCATCATGCCCTAACATGAATTAATCTTGAAGAAACAAAAAGATTCATATTCTATATTTTGTTTCTAAAGAGTTTTTTTGTTGTCTCTAGAAAGACAATAACTGGGATTAAAGACATATTGTCTCTATAAAGACAATAATTGGGATTTAAGACATACTATCTCTATAGAGACAAAATATTTTTAATCATAGCTATTTTATCTTGAAAGTAAATTGTCTTAACTTGATACAAAAATAAATTGGAAATTTTCTTAAATATTGTCTTTAAGCGGGTGTCTCAAATTATTGTCTTAAGCAATTGTCTCTATAAAGACAATATAGAACACAAGTATTATTGTCTCTTGAGAGATAAATCATTTTTGTCTCTTGAGAGACAAATCATTTTTGTCTCTCAAGAGACAATAATACTTGTGTTCTATATTGTCTTTATAGAGAATTTTTTAAGACAATAATTTGAGACATCTGCTTAAAGACAATATTTAAGACAATTTCCATTTTTTTTGTCTCAATTTAAGACAATTTACTTAGAAATTGTCTTAAATATTGTCTTAAAACCCCCTTGTATGTAGTAGTGATTAATCCTAATACATTTTTGGATAATTTGTTTGTCATTATAGGTTTTCAAGAAATTAAGATCAACAACTCTTCGTTTTATCTTAATGCACAAATTTTCAAGACTCTGAATTTAATCACGAATGCCCCTTCTATACCAGGTTCTAATTATTGCTTTAACATTTCTGTGGTTTGGATTATTAAATGATAGAGTAAGATCCATAGATCTAGGTACCATATTTTACGTTTCTAAACCTCTAGCTGGGTCAGTTTTCAAAACATTACAAAGTGTGAAGAGCATAAAGAAGAGTAAATATATGAAGGATATGTCATTCAAAACCCTTAATGGCTAGCAGGGACAAAATAATTAATTATAAGTTATAAACATTTTGCACAATTGTTTTATCTGAAGTCAAAGAGTTTGTAGGATTATGCGTGTCTACATTTTTTGTGCTATAACTTTGAGCATCATGATTTGTAAGGCAGATTTTAGTGCTGCTACTATTTCTCTCATCTGTGTGTAAGGATTCTGATATGTTATTTTTAGTATTATGCTCTCCATTGTGCGAAATATTATTGTATTCACTTGAGGATTTCTCAACATTAAATTTAGTTTTAACAAGTTCAACATTTTCAACTTCAATGTTTATAGTACATGGGTTGTCATATAAACCAAATTTTTTCTCTACTAATTTCTCCAATTTTATGCTTTGTCTAGCTTGTGTTTTATTTTCCACTTCTTCAGTTTTGATAGCAATGCAAGCATCTATATATTTCCATAATTCAAATTCAATAGTTGTAGCCAATTTTAAGTGTAATCACATGCCTTTTTTGACAGATGGTCAAGAAATGATATGGACTATCTAATTTCTCCATGAAGAAGGTGCACTTCAAGTTTGTTAAATGTAAATCTAGAACAATTATTTTTTATTTTATGATTAATTCCAATATATTTTTGGATAATGTACATTAATAAATCATAGTCAACCATAGTCAACAATATTTAAACATAGCCAACAAAATTCAACGATAATTAAGAAAAGTTAACCATAGTAAACAAAAGTCAATCATATTCAATAAAATTCAACCATGGTCAACAAAATTCAAACATAGTCAACCATAGTAAACAAAAGTCAATCTTAGACAACTATATTCGATAAAATTTAATAATGGTCAACAAAAGTCAACCATATTCTTCAAAAGTCAACTATAGTCCACATGGACATAATTTTTTTAAAAATATATCTACTTTAATCAGGCATAGTTAACCAAAGTAACCAAAAGCAAACCAAATTCACATATAGTCAACACGAGCATCTTGTTTTGGAAAGTGTATGTACATTATTTAACCATAGTCAACAAAAATCAACCACAATCTATTATAGTTAGTATGCCATCATTTTTTGGAAATCTTATGTACAAGGTTCAACCAAAGTTATCAAAAGTAAATCGTAGGCAACAAAATTCAATAATAGTCAACTATATTCAACATGGGCACCATGTTTTGGAAATTATATTTGCATTATTCAAACATATTTCATAATTATCAAAGTCAACCAGATTCAACTATAATCAAAAAGAGCATCATGTTTAGCCATAATTAGCTATAGGTATCATGTGCATGGTCAACATGGGCGTAGACATTAATATAGTAATTAAAGTTAATAACATTAAATTAAATAAATCTATCTTGTAAATTTAATATTTAACACTATAATTGGTAATATAACATTAATATTATTCACAATGTAGAAATCATTGCAATGTGATGAATACCAAAGGTCATCACAATGTGATGAACAAAAAACAATGTTGCAATGTCACCGATAATGTTGTAATATGATGAACAACGAACGACATCACAATGTGCCAAACAACAAATGATGTCAATTACATGAATAGTAAATATAATCGCAATGTGATGGATAATAAACAAAAGAAAACCATAGCCAACACAAGTGAATCATAGTCAACCACATTTAAAAAAAGTAAATCATAATGAACTATAGCCAACATTGGAATCATGATTCGAAAAGTATATGTACATTAATCAAACATAGCTAAAAAAAGTCAACTATGGTCAACCAAAGTCAACAAAATTCAACAAAAGTCAACTATAGTCAACATGGGCATCATGTTTTGGAAATGATATGTACATTAGTTAACCATAGTCTACTATAGTCAATATGGAATCATGTTTTTGGAATTATATGTATAATAGTCAACCATAGGCAACAAAATTCAACAATAGTCAGCTATTGTCAATATGGGCATGGAAATTAATGTAGTCATTAAAGTTAATAACTTTATCTAATAAATCTAATATTTAATAGTATAAGTATCAAATATAACTTTAGTATTGTTCACAATGTGCATCATTACAATGTGATGAATAGTGAAATTCATCACAATGTTATGAGAAACAAAATGCATCACAATGTGATGAACAATAAACGTCATCACAATGTGACAACCAATGAAATTCATTTCAGTGTGATGAATAATGAAATTCGTCGCAATGTGAAGAACAATGAAAATCACCACAATGTAATGAATAACTAAATTCATCACAATGTGACGAACAACAAAAGTCACCACAATGTAATGAATAATAAATGTCATTGCAGTGTGACAAACAACAAGCAACATGGCATTGTGACAAACAACAGACATTGTCACAATATGACAAATAGTAAATGTCATCACAATGCGATAAACAATAAATGTCATGACAATATCAAATCTAGATTGGATAATTATATTATTTTTCATCCATATCAATTCTTTTATAGTGGAAAAAATGGATGAATAAGTTCATATTACTGTTTTAATTTGTAAGACTTAGTTTTGCAAAGTTCTAGGGTTTAAAAACCTTCCGGGAGAATTTTGAGGCATCAAATGGAAATTTTGGGGGTAAAACTTTCCCCTTTACTGTTGTAACATTTTTTCCTACTCTAAACATTAATACCTTTGCAATAACACTAGAATCACCTCAATCTGAGTCGATATGAAAAATTTATGCCACTGAGAAGTTGACCTTCCTATTTTGTCCATTATAATTCGAGAGGACACCATTCCAGCCCCATTATTCATGGAAAATAGGCTAGCCACATTATCATGATGAAGAAGACTCTAGAAGATTCCATATTGTAACTCTAGTTAGAGTTAAAGGAGTCAAACCTAACCACTAGTAGGTTATCGTGCTATGTTATAATCAGGTCACTAGTAGGAAAAGGTTCCATTATTTTCGAGTCCTTTTTGTTCCATAGATAAGCATAGTAGTCGAGGGATAGGGACAGTGCACACAGCGAGGATTTTCTCACTATAGTAACCCATGATTCGAAATACTTACTTCTTTGTACTTGGATCCATTTTCTATTTAGAGTAAAAGTGCAGAGTGACCTCACCTTCGAACAAGGTTTTCTTTAGAAAGGGTTTCCTAAGATATATCTTGTGTCACCTATGGTTTGTGAGTTTTTATCTTGTTGTTTTCTATTTTTGCAAAGTTATAATTTTCATTCATATACAACAAACAATCATTTACAAATCCATAAATATAAAGAGAAAAACCCTCATAGTGTAGATTTTGGATTTTTAAGTATAATTTATCAAATTTGTTGTGACAAATTATCCAATGGAATATCCACATAAATTTACGGATCATATTGGTATTGGAGAAAGTTTCCTTGGTTATATTGTGGAACATTATGCGAATTTGAGGTAAAAAAATGGGCCTCAAAATGAAAATGTACTAACAAAATCAACTTTAAGAGAACCTGCTAGGTAATTTAATTGGTAGTTAAATTACTGGTCATTAAATTGTCAAACCCAGTGTTCGTGAACTTGCGAAGTATACTTGCACAATATATGATAGGAATCAAATTTCAATTTAAAATTAAATTAACCTATTGAACAATGGCAAAACTATTCATGAAAAATGTCTAAGATGAGTATGCACACGCTTTCTTTTTCAAAAGTCTCAAATTCGAAACTTGGAAATAAATTTTTAATCTATGAAATTGAAATGGCAATTGACATGAAAGTAAACTTACTCTATTGACATGAAAATAAATTTATTCTAATGACATGAAAGTAAATCTATCTTTATCAAGAGGAAATTAAATCTATCTTATAAATAAGAAAGTAAATCTATGTTAATGGTTGAAAAGTAAAGGCTTGAAAGTAAATTTAATCTAGAAAGAAAAAAATCTTATACTAAGAAAACATTGAATTCTTAATCTATGAAAT
Source organism: Pinus albicaulis (assembly GCA_034641835.2). NCBI lineage: Eukaryota > Viridiplantae > Streptophyta > Pinopsida > Pinales > Pinaceae > Pinus > Pinus albicaulis. The sequence goes on from CM076573.1 coordinate 956,315,836, forward strand.
TTAAAGGCAACCTATTCTTAAAGCGGTGAAAGATCAATTGAAATTACTAATGTGTGCATTGTAAAACTAAAATCATTCATGACCATCTATGAATATAAAAGCAAACAATTTGAAAAAACAATGAGTCTATGACATTAAATTAATAATGCTCGACCTGCAAAAGAGCACAAAGGGAGTGGGCATGAAAGAATGTAAACAATACATCTAATTAAAAAACTTAAAATGAACATAAATAAACTAGTAAATAAAACATTAGAATACATCCCATACTCATTAGGTGGTCATCCCAAAGTGCATGAGAGGTAGAAAGTTGTGAAAACTATTGATCTAACACCAAACATATCAAATTGAACAATAATGTTATTCATTACATCAATCATAAACACAGTGCCAATCCTTAACATCCAAAACTTTACATTGAATTATGAGCATAGCTACCAAAATTTTCACACCTTTTGAGAGGAGAAGGCACTTGTATTTATACAAAAACTAAGATAAACAATTCATAAATGTAGATCAACAAATATCTCATGTGGTTGCAACCATGTTTTTACATCTAGCAATTAGCATATCTTCATATCCTTGCACAAATCTGTCCTAGCTTTTATAGGAGACACTTATGAAAACTTCCACGATCTTTCTCCATGAAATGTACTTGACCAATGATCTCAAATCTTCCTCAAATCTTCAAGGGTTTGAAGAGGAAATTCGAATTTGAGTCTTGGAAGCCAAATATGACTGTCATGGAATCCTCAAATATACCTACACATGTCATAAAACTCATCCAAATTTTATATATAAGTGAGTACATGTTATTTTTCTAATATTTAACCATAAATTCACTCAAAATACCAAAATAAATGTGTTGGGAAATCATACGTATAAACCCATATTTGATCATAAAGATAATATTAGTGCATGGTTATGGAGCTATGGAATATGGAAAATTCCAAAGGAAAATGAAAGAAAAGAGGGTGAAATGAATAACATTTTGGACACCCATCAGAACCAATAGGATTCAAGATGACAATTTCATCCCAGGGGAAAATATTTTTGGAGGGAAAAGAATAAAGCTATCTTTATAGCCATATATGTTTTACTTATCTCAATTTAGGTTTGCTCAAATTTCAAGTTTGTACACATGTTGTATGCGAAATTATTCTATACATCCAATAAGTACCCAGTTTTCATACTTTTGAGTATATCCACAACAAGAAAAATTCAAAATACATTAAAAAATGTGTTTGAAACACATTTATTGGTGTATTTTGTTTTTTATTGGTGTGGATCTACTCCAAAGTATGCAGAGTGGGTGCTCATTAGATGCAAAACCTAATTCTACATCCCACGAGTGTACAAACTATAAATTTGGCTAAATAGAAAAGAAAATAAGTCAAAAATACAAAAAAAAAGTAGCTTTATTTCTTTTCTTTTAAAAATTTATAACTCTCATTTTATTTTTCTTAGTATTATTTTATTGTTTTCCTTAAGAGGCCCCTTTTAGACCTCAAAAAAACTCCTAATTATTTTCAGGGTATTTAGATCGACTAAGCCAAAATTTATAAAAAAAAAGTATTCATGGCTAACAAATCTTTGAATATCCCTCCTAGTTTTGTAGTGGAGAGGTTTTTGTGGTTGGAAGCCTAAGTTGCAAAAATAAACTATAATGTGACTTTCCTCATGATGTCCCTAACCAATAAGCTTGAAATATTCATATCTAGGTTCTAACACGGAGTTTTATCGAAGGGGAGATTAGGAGATCAGGAATAAATAGAGGAGCTAAAGAAATAACTCGAAAAATATCAACCTAGTAAGAGCGTTGTGAACCATTCACAATAAGTATTGAAAGTGGAAGAAGAGGTACATATCAATAGGTACCAAGGTGAGATCAACGCTCTAAATCTAAATCCCTAGTTGCAATAATTATAATTTTATGTTAGTGTTCATCATATAGATGAAGAATAGAAGTTTTCATTTGCACAACTAAAATTAAAGGGTTATGCCCTGAACTAGTGGGAAATCCACACAAAGACTTTGAGGTTGGAGGGATATCCTCCAATGACTAAGTGGGAAGACTTTAAAGCCATCACAAAGTCACATTTTTATCCTTTTGGGTATGTAGACCAGGGTATTTTTTAAGGATTTAATATTTTTCCTATATATAATATTGTAGGTGACTATTCTAGTTTGAAAATTCAAACGTATAGAATGTAGGAAAATATTCAATCAAAAAATGTAATCTTCCATTAAAGTTGGTAAAGTTTTGGTGAATATCATCCATTTAATCATATATATGTAAAAAATACGTAAATTTTTAACAAAATTGGTGAATAGTTTTTTCATAAAATGTCCCAAAAATAGCCCATTTGCAAAATTTCGCTCCTAAAATTTTCCCTAATGTAGACTAATTCAAATAAAAGTAGGGGTGGGGTGTACAGGAGAAAAAAACAAAATTTAGATATATGGCCATAATGTTGGGTATCTCCCCAAATAAAATCGACGTAATATTTGACTATCTTGGGGGCTACATAGCCATCTACATAAACAAGTAATGTTGTTCAAGCCCAAAATAGTTGACAAACCTTGTGTATAGGCATAGTACCTAGAGAAAATAGGCCTAAATAAATGGAGCTAAAGTGGATCAAAGCATAAGGAGCACCAGGATGCTTCTAAGGAGGGGAAGAAGAAGTGGAAATGGGGAAAAGATAAAAATACGAAAGCCACAACACTCCAGTGTAAATATCCCAACAACCATTGCAACCACTATAACATAGAAGCGTTGGAAGTTACATCCATATCTTAACTCGGATAACAATAAAAAAGATAATAATAAAAATAATATCATGGTCATTGATTCAAGCAACTAGTTTGAAAGAATCTTGGATGTGGATCAAAAGATAATCTATACATCCATGAAAAAGGAGGTGAGTTGGAGTAGCCTTCAGCAACATGATGAGAACAAAGAGACCAGGCTCTTCCATATAAATATACAAGTTTAAATGACCAATATTGATGCTCTATTTGACTTAGAATCGTAGGTGAATATGAATGAATATGAGGAAGAAATAAAAAAAATCCTTGATTTCTATGGAAACATTCTTTTGGAGACGCTTCCTAAAATGTGTTTGGAGATTCAAGGAAATTATGAACATAACGAGAAGCATGTTATTGAGAATCAATCTCATATGGGGAGTATGTTATCACAATTGGAGAGCACAATTTTTTTTATCGCAAAACCATAATCATGATTTTTCAATCCAAGATCCACATCATCAGAGCTTCAAGTCAAAACCAAGAAACTACTACATTCAAAAGAATGAAATGGGGAAATTTGATGGAAATGATCCTATAACATGGATGATTCGGGGAATTTTTAGGTCTGAAATGGGCCTCCTTATATAGAAAACAATAAACTAATAGGTAAAGCGATAAAAGAATAGTTATGAATTTTTAAAGAAAATGGAAAAAAAGTACTTTTTTTATTGTATTTTTGGCTTATTTCCTTATAATATTAGTCAAATGTAAATTGTAGAAACTAGTTGGATATGGAATTGAATTCCACTTCCAATGAGTAGACACTATGCATACTTTTGAGAAGATTCAAATTGAAGAAAATCGAAGATACATTAAAAAACATGTTGAACACACTTTTTTGTATCTTCAATTTTTTCAATGTGGGCCTTCTCAGAAGCATGAAAAGTGGATACTCATTGGATGTGGAGTTCAATTATGCATCTAAGGGGCGTCTCTACTTGACATTTGAGTAAACCTGTAAGGAGATAAGTTGAAAATACTATTAAAAAAAATAATTTTCTTCCTTTCCCTCCAAAATGTTTTCCCCTAGAGATGACATCATCATCTTGAATCTTATTGGTTCGCTTAAAGTTATTTTTGTTAGTACATTTTTTGTTTTGAGGCTCAATTTTTTACCTCAATAATCCCCTAATGATTTTAGATGGAGAAAAACTTTGATCTACACCAAGTGGAATCATTACAAAAGATAAATATTGCTTCCATATTTTTAGAAGAAGGCCAACATGTATGGTGTCAATGGATTTGTAAAAGAAAGAGGATTATATTACATCTTGGTCCATTTTTACAAAGTAATTGATAGCACATTCTGGAGATATTAAGAGAGACACATTCTTTAATTAATTGGTAAATATTCAACAAAAAGGTCAAGTTACAAAGCAAGTTTTACAATTCCAAAAGTTGAGTCTTGGAGTAAAGAATATTTCAAACGATAATTTTTTAGATCTATTTATGGTAACTTTAAAGGAAAACATCCAACATGAGGTGCATATTTTTTAACCTAAATCTCTAGAATATTTTTTGAGTTTTTTATGGAAATTGAAAACAAAATTATGGCCACTATAAAATTGGTCACTAATAACTATAGAGAAAATCATGCTCCCTTTCCTAAAAAAAACAAGGTTGAATCCTCATCAAATGGATGAAGGAAGAGAAAAGGAAATATGTTTCAACCATGACATCAAGTATAGTAAAGGGCATAAATGTAGTGAGAAGAAATTATTCTACACAGAATGTGAAGATCAAGAAGATCAATAAGTGGAAACTTCATAAGCTATATAGTTGGAAGAGACTACTCCAACAATATATTTTCATGCATTGGACGTCATTATTACTACAAAAACCCTTAAGATACAAGAATATATCAATAATCAAAAGGTAATAATATTATTAATTTAGGTAGCACCAATAACAGAATTGATTACAAATTGAAAAAACTTCTTAATTGATTTGTATATCCAACACCAAAATTTCAAGTGATGATTGCAGATGGAGGTACCATAAATTGTTTGGGGAGGTTCCATAATATTAAGTTTAATATGGAGGAGTATCTATTGGTTAGTCCCATGATTGCAATCGAAATGGGTGGTTCTGATGTTGTATTATGAGTCCAACGGTTACAATCATTGGTAATAATGACCCTTAATTTTGAATATATTTTCATAAGTTTTTCTCATAAGGAAAGGAAACTGGGTTTAGAGAATCCAAGGGAAACCTAGTAAAGTGATAAGATCTAATAGAATAAACAAATTTCTAAGAAAGGGACACCAAGGTGTAGTTGCATAATTTTTTTCATTATATGTTTAAACATATATATCATCTACTCCAATGGATCTCCAAAAAGTTATCAACAATCATGCTAAGCTATTTGGAGATATGCCTAAGGGTCTTGCACCTATCCAAGATTGTGACCATGTTATTCATTTGCAACCTAGAAGTGTACCACGTAACGTTAAGCCTTACGGATATCCACATGCACAAAAGGGTGAGATTGAGCCTAGGATTCAAGGAATGTTAAAGGCATGTGTCATTCAACCCATATAGAGTGCTTTCTCTTAACTAATGGTGATGGTTATAAAAAAACATGGTTCATGGTGTATGTCCACATATTATAGATAAAAAAAAACGACAATCAAAATGATGAGTTTTCTATTCCTGTCATTGATGAATTATTAGATGAATTGCATGGAGCAATTTACTTTACTAATTTTCATCTTCGTTCTTAATATCATCAAATCAAAATGAGGCAAGAAGACCCCCAAAATAGTGTTTGGAATACATGAAGGTCATTATGAGTCTTTGGTTATGCCATTTAGACTTACAAATGCACCTGCAACATTTCAAATCTTGATGAACTCTATATTCAAACCCTTCCTTAGAAAAATTGATATAGTATTTTTTGATAACACAATAATCTACAAAAAAATATTTGGAATAACATGTACAACATGTTGACAGGGTCTTAAAACTATTGGAAGAGAATAAACTATATGCAAAGTATTCCAAGTATGCCTCTGAGTTCAAGAAGTAAAATAATTGGATCATATTGTATCACATGATGGTGTCAGGGTGGATCCTAACCATAGGGGCTTCACTAGGGGAGAAATACCATACCACGTGGGTTCATATTGGGGGATATATATTGAGGAAAATTTGACTTAATATATTGGGGGATATATAGTGGGTAAAGGGTTTTTATATTGGCGGGTATAAAAAATGGAGCTCAAAGTTAATGAAAAAAGATAAAGGGGTATAAAAAATGTTAATGAAAAAATGGCTACCTACAATATCTAGTGAGATTAGGGATTTTTTAAATTGGGGAGGTGTATTGGGTTCATATTGGTATGGGGTTAAATAATGTGATTTTTAGAGCTATTTTCCAATATGTAGTCAAATTAGGGGTATTGTTTTGTATGCCATGAACGTAGGCGATATGTGAGAGGTTCATTGAGTGAAGCCCATGTGATCCTAACAAAATAAAAGTTATGAGGGAATGGAAAATCCCCAATACCTTGAAGAAACTTAGAGTATTATTAGGATTGGCAGGATATTACTGCAATTTCATCAAGTATTATGGTCAAATAATATCACCTTAAAAAAAATTATTGAAGAAGGAAGCACTTTATTGGACAAAATAAGTGACCAATTGTTTTGCTGAACTTAAAGAGGCTATGTGTACAACTCCCATATTGGCAACACCTGACTTCACAAAAATATTCCTTGTGGAGTATGATGCCTCAGGCCATGGCATTGGTACAATTTTGAAGGAAAAATGAATGTCCCTTACCTTTTAAAGTAGTGAACTTAAAGGAATGAGCTTACTCAGGCCCATGTATGGAAAATAAATATTTCCATGCTACATGTAGTTAAGAAATGACATCCATATCTAATAGGAAGGAACTTAAAAGTAAAAATTGATAATGATAATTTGAAGTCCTTCTTGGATTAAATATTATTTTTAGAAGAGAAACAAAAATGGGTCACTAAGATGTTGGGTTATAAATATGAAATTATATACAAAAATGGAAAACAAATTATTGTGCCAGTTATAGACTCGAGGAAGTGGAAGACGCAAATTGTTTATTATATGCTATTTATATTTCACAATCTAACTGGGTGGAAGAAGCAAGGAGAGAATGGTAGAAAGATGAGAAGATATGCAAGATCATTCAACAGGTATACGAGTATATTGTTGTCGTAGAAAAATTTACATGGAAAAATGATATATCATGGTATCAAGATCACTTATGCAAGAATTTTCAACTCAAACAAAGGGTCCTTATAGAATTCCACACTTCTCCTATAGGAGGAAATTTGGGGTTCTTGAAGACATACAATAAGATCAATGAAGATTTTTTTGTGGGAGGTCTTAAAGTAGTTGTGAAAAGTTTTGTGGCAGAATGTGTGGTATGGAAACAAAATAAAGGAGAGATTGTCAAGACCCCATGACTCCTTCAGCCATTATCTATACCAATTCCACATTAAGGAGAAGTTCCAATGGATTTTATTATAATTTTACCCAAACCTGAAGGAAAGAGTATCATTATGGTACTGGTATGTTGAATGACAAGGTATGCCCACTTTTTCTCTCTTTATTATCCTTTTAAATCAAGTACTATGACATAAGCATTCATGGAAACATTCCAAAAGGTACATCGAATACCAAATATTATTGTAAGTGATAAAGATCCAATTTTCTCTAGAATTTTTTGTAATTAATTATTTTCTTGTTTAGGTACTCAAATGGCTCACAACTCATCTTATCATCCTAAACCTAATGGGAAAATTGAGGTTCTGAATAAATTTGTATAAGGATATATGTGTTGCTTTGCATATGATAAATAGACTCAATGGGTCAAATGGTTTCCCTTGGAAAAATGGTGGTACAACAAATCCTTCCATACTTAATAAAAAATTTCACCATCTATGGCACTTTATGGATATCATCCTCCATCCATTGCATCACACTTGAAAGGTACTATAAATTCTCAAGAATTATAGGAATACATACAACGCCAACAAGAGCTTGTAAATCTATTGAAGGACAACTTGATTATGGCACAAAGTAGCATGAAATAACAAGAAGATCAACATCGCTATGAAAGGGAATTTGAAGTGGGGGATTCGGAATTTGTGATACTACATCCATATAAATAGATGTCCCTCAATCAGAAAAAGGAGCAAAATAAATTAGCATTGGGGTATTATGGCCCATATAAGGTGTCAAAAATGATTGGAAGTCTGGCTTACAAATTGGAGTTGCCTCCATATTCACATGCACATACAATATTCCATATCTCTTGCTTAAAGAAGGTAATAAGTGACAATATCTCAATCCAAACTATTCTTCCATATGTTAATGAAGAAGAGAAAATAATACTAGAACTAGAAATAATCTTGGAAACAAGGACTAATAAACTGAGAAATCAATCAATGATTGAGAACCTCATCAAATGGAATAAGCTATAACATACTAGTTGAAGAAGTGGCAAGGGAAGATGAGTTGTTCAAGCAGAAACACCCACAATTCAGGAAAGAACTTCTTTGAAGTGGAGGGGAATTTTAAGCCCCAAGTTAACCCAAAATCCCCTTATTAAGCCCCAAGTTAACCCAAATGTTGTCCTCTAATTCATTGTAAAAGGAGGTTTCCCTCTCGAATATGACTATATAAAATGGTTTCTTATCATTTTTAAGGCATAGGGATCATAATACATAAAACAAGGAGTAACTAAAAATGAAGGCTTCCTTATTCTTTTTGAAGGCTTCCTTATTCTTTTTGTTGACCAAAATGAGGTAATTGTTCATATTCTTTAAGACCCTATTGCAATATTTTTAGAATCATTAGGAAAAATGGACTTTGTAATATTAGTGAACCATGGTTTTATATTCAAATAGAATGTCAAGTTGTCATTTTTCAAATATTTCTTACTGTTGGTAACAAGTGAAAGTAGAAATCAATCATGTAAGAAATTACTTGATTGGTTTCATTGGAAGCACATTATCACTTGATTGAGCAACTGATTTGGTTAGAGTGGGATGTGATATTAAGTAAGCTCATAGAACGAGAAATTTGTTCAGTTTCTTTATAGCGTATAGGTCAACATCATATAATTTTATTTTAGTTTGAAATTTGGTTTTCAATGTGGACGTAGTTTGCAATAGAGTAGTTTTATTTCAGTAATCAGTTGGTTTTAAATTCATTTTTCAGCTTGTAGAGATAATTTGAAACAAATGAATAGGACTTCAGAGCCAAATAAACCGTTCCAGTTATAATTATATATTACAGGATTTGGGAACTTATTGCCAATACACATTGGTCTACTAGTTCTTGGCACATTGCTAGAAAGTGCTATCTGTCATGGAGCCAGATATTGCAATAGAAAATGATTTAGTCAATATTATCCCATAGTTATTTTTTTTGGATTAGAAAGGATTCAGTTAAGACGTCGTGTTGGTGTTTCAAAGGTTTTTCAAAACTTTAATGTGCATTTTTGGAGTCATGTTAACAACATTGTACAAAGGAATAGCTAGTGCACTATGGTCATTCTCATTCCACATGAAACTACCCAAAGCAAGTAGATATGAAATCCGTGAAGATTTATTGAAAGCCTCATTGTTCAGGGTGATGAAATGTATAAATTGGTCATCCTGGTTTATTATACAAGTGGAAATTGGTCAAAAATGCTCTGCTCAGTATTCTAGCACAACTTTGATGTCATATCAAGCTTCTACAAGTAGTCTACTTGAGAGTTGTATTATCAGCCATTGCATTTTCTTGACTATATTGGTGCATTGGAAATAGAAAAACTCATCTAAATATATGAGGTAGCCAAAGAATGAATCAATGAATGATATTGATTTTAGGAATCCCCATCTACTCGATAGTGAAAAAAATGGGGGTTGAAATATATACAATTAGGACATTTGTCATGAAAAAGCACTATGTCAGGCCCCCCTTGGGAATAATTGCAAACCCATCCAAGATCGCCGTGAAACTTTTGTTAACTTGGTAAGTGATCTGTCAATTTATGTTTTTATGTGTTTTTAAAATTCAATTACCAAAATCAATAATGGATCGTGTTATTGGCCAAATTACTCACACAATAGTTCGTAGTGGATCACAACGGATACTAATTTTCATGTATGTGCGTGTGTATATGTGTGTTGTTCATTCATGTGGGATTATTTCCACATATTATTAAATAAATATATAAGCTAAACACTGTGTGAGGCTTAAGCTATTGGGTTAAATGCAATGGTTATGCATTATTTATCTAATCGACTTTTTCAAGACATAGGTGGTCAAAGATATACTCCTCCATAACATAATAGAATGAACAATAAGTAATTGAGGTGCCAATTCCTCTTAATTGATCCCTATTTTTGGTTTTCATTTTGGTAAAAAAATCAATTTTTCTTGGAAATTGAATAAACATTGGAGGAATTTAAAGAAGACAATTAGATATTCAGGAAGGAGGGGTGTTGTGCAAATAATAATTAGATTTTGGCAACAAAATACTATTTTTATTTTTGTAAGCCGATGGGCCACTAAGTCTATAATTTCTCAGATAGAAGGGATTTTTTTCTTGGATTCATGACTTGGATTAAATAAAGACCTATTTTCTTCATCGTTTTCTATGCTAAGTTATCTTATAACTTCATCTATATTTGTTTTAATAATTGATTTGATGTTTTTGATATTATGCGTTGAAGTAAATATCGATATTATGGAACAATTGGGCTTTATATTTTCTTAGTTTAATACGGATTATCTACATCAAACTGAGAATGCTAGATGAAGGATTTTGAGCTTCATTAATCCTTTTTTCTATGATTTTACATTCATATCTCTGTAAAAAAAATTATTCAAATGTTTTATGTCTAAATTCTTTCTTAAAAATGCCTAGCTTTGTTTGGATTCTTTTTTAGGTTTCCCAACTTTTAATATTCATTTCACTATCTTCTTATTATACTTACTGTTCTCTATTTATTTTTTAGATTTATATTTCTTCTTATATTCCTCCACCTTTCATCATCCACTTTGTGTTATATTCTTTAGGATTCCATGCCTAATGGATTCTCCTTTGATTATCATGGATATACACTTTATTTTTATCTTAGGTCTCTTCCTTTTCTATTCTCAACCATTGATCTGAATGGGAATATTGGTTTTGTTGTGCTAAGATCCCATTCATAATATAAAGAAATTTCTTGAGGATTGAGAGGTTAATTGCAAGTTTAATATGTGTTTTTATGTGAATTTTGTGAACAAACTAACAAAAATAAAACATTGAACATCGCTAAAAATAGTTACACAACAACACATGATGAAGGAGTTCACCTCGCCTGGGCTACGTCTTCATGGTCTAGCTTCCAATTGCTTGGCCATCTTCTATTATGCTCAAAATTGTGATTACATGTTTTTACAATGTTCAAACAACTTTAAAACCTATTCCATCATCTCTAGAATGCCCAAAATTTCTTGTCTAGCCTCTTTCTGATTCGAATTTGCTCAAAAACTGGAGAAGTTATGATCTCCCCAAGTTTCTCCACTAACCGCTCCACAAATTACTCCAGGGCCAGCATCATCCTACAATTTCGCCCTTTTTCCGTGCTATAGAAAAAAAATTGTTTTTAAATATAAACAGCGACCGACGGTTCCTCTAATTGTTGGCATGTGGCCACTCCTCTGCATAATTGTTAGCATATAATTTGGGAGGATCAGGCTAGCCGCCCAAGGTCCTACTTGTGACGGTGACCAAGGCTAGGGCTAGACCCTGACCCCTCCCCCATATCTCTAGCGCATTAACCATAAAACAAAGTGGAAATGTATATATGTTAAGACATAACCCGTGGTGTTACGGTAAAAATTGGTTCTTGTTGCGTATAGGTCGGTAGTTCGACTCCCTGGGGCTTCGCTCGACCCTAACCAAAATTTTGCAGCCCCACATGCTGCCACATGGCAGCCCCTGGTTGGGCCACGTATCAACACGTGGTTGGCCCAAAATAAACCAATCAAATTCCCCCAACATGAACATGTAATACTGTGCCACTTGGAACTCCATGATTTGTTGGAGGAGAACAATGCATTTGACTAGTCAACTGCCATGTAGGCATGGCCAGTTAGCTCTACAAACTTTTGACTGAGATTTCTGCACCTTTTTTTAAAAAATTGCATGTTTGAAAAAGTGGAAAGAACACATTTCTAGGAGCATACGATGTCAATTTTCTGTGAAACAAGTTGTTTCATATTCAGAATGAAAAGATCTATGTGGTCGTTCAGGTTCCATGCTATTCTGACAACTTTCATTTTTTAGCATAATTTTGAGCACCTGATCACGCCTCCCCACTGGAATATTTTGGACCCCAAAATATCTTTCATTACTCAACATGTGGATGAGGGTACAATTCACCCTTCCAGCCTCAATCCACTAGACTTTTCCTGAATTCAACAATTTGAGCTTTTCATGAAAACTAATCTTTTTCCTTGATTCTAGAGACCTTGTCTTGTTGTTGCAGACGCCATCATGTTGCAATTTCCCAAAATTTGCAGAATAGAAAGTTTTCCTTGAATAAAAAAACATGTTCCCACCTCAATCGTCAACCAAAGGAAACTTGAATAACTTGAAAACTTTCTCACCTTGAATATTGTCGACATGGCAATTTTTAGCTTGTCTTGCCTTGCTCTTTTCAAAATAATATTGCACTCTTTGCTCTACCATTTGTAATATTTCAATGAAATTCTTGGGTTTTTCCATGTAGCCATCAAAAGAAACATCCTTCTTACCAAGATGACACAACAAATTATGATGCAAATGGTAAAAAAAATCCACTACTTTCTTTACTTGACTCAAGCTTGAATGTACATCTTGAAAGTATGCATATTGCTAAACATAACTTTCATGTAAAATAAAATGATTCTTGAGTACAATAGTTACACAAATAAGAGTCCTAGAAGGCATATCAACAAACTTGTTGCTTATACCTCTCTTATACCTTTTGACCAAGTGGAATTGTTGACAAACAACCATCAAATGAAAGTGCCTTAATCACTGCAAATTAATCATTGCACCATTAACATTTTATGAATTAAATGAAATGGTAAAGTCACTTGCATCAACCTAAAACTCAAATGACCTTTTTAAGTTTAGAAGAGAAAATAAAAGCTAAAATGATCTGTTTCTTCAAAGCATCACATGCCTCTTGTTGTTTTCCTCCCCACTGGAAGACCTTTTTCACACATGTCAATGCATGACAAGGAGCTATAATAGAAGAAATATTAACAAATATTTTCCTCCAACATTGGGTTTCTCCCAAAAAAAAAAAAACTCTTATTGAGATGACCATCTTGGGCATTGACCAATCCAAAATGGTGTCAAACTTGGAGAGGTCTACCTTCAACTTACCTACCCAAGTACATCAAAGAAGTTTTACCCAACTCATACTTTGACATCTTCAAGAACAAATGTTCATGGCTTATTACATCTAGTATTTTTCTCCCATACATTACATGTTCAAAATGAAATTTTCTAAAAATCACAATGTCATACAAGTGGACTATCACATTTATAAATGGCTCCAATTCATCATTCTTTATATGCATGAAAGTAGTAGGAGTATGGAAAAATACCATAAAACATAATAAGCCTTTCAAAAAAACCTTGTTTGATGTGAAATGTCATCTTCCACATACCTCCTTCAACAAATCTTCTTTGATGAAAGCCACTCCTTTTGTGCCTCACAATAAAATGTTTTCCATTCTTCTTCGGCATCAACCATAGGTGCACTACATGGAGGAATAGATGGTCGAGTGATTCCATTGTTCAACAACTTTTGGATTTACTTTGGTATTTCTGCACTCTACATTTTTGGCATCCGATGTATGCCAATGTCACCAAGAGAACATTCTTGCTGCAAAATCTTTACCAAGGATAAAATCCAAAAATACTTTGGAAAATAACCCAAACAAGCTTCACATGGTAAATACTTGGGTAAATGAGTGCTTGACACATTTGTAACATACTAAATGTGATGCAACTACTCATCCCAAAGTTTATGATGCTTACCAAAATGTCCACAAATAGAAATGCATTTACAATATGGAATACTTTTGACTCCCAAATTCCCATACAAAATGACTCATCATCAAGCCAAAATAGCATAAAAATGCCAAAGAAATAAATGTTGCATATAAGTGATTTATTCGCAAATATCAATTTTTCAAAATTCCCAACTATGGGGATATGCAAAAAGTGCTTTACAAATATTCATTATATTCAACTGGACAAGTAGTCTGTCTATTTTTTACCCGACCAAGTGAATGAACCCCTACTTGAACTTGTTTTCCTTCATGAGTCGCTTCATGGATGGTCACAACTTGCACCACTTTTTCCTTTGTCACTTCCTCTTTAGGTGCTTACATGACTTGCTTTCCCTTGTTAGGATGAAGTTGTGGATGCAATTTCCAACACTTCTCGACCCAATGCCCACTGATATTGCAATGAATGAAAGAGGTTTTGTGAGCATCTCTTGGCACAAATGTCTTTAAACTTGGATGAGAATTTCCCTTCTTGGTCTCAATTCCAATTGACATATTCATCTTCTTGACTAATGCTTTCCTTTTGTGGCACTTAGCTACACAATGGTTAGGTGCATTACATAAAGTGCGCGGAAAAAGATTCCACAACATGTTATTCAAATCATCATGTGGTTTGTCATCATAAAAAGCCTTTGAATAATCAGGATGCTTATACCTCTCATGGTTTTCCTTTGCCTTATGATTTTTATCAGCTTATGCTTTTTATGTGAGGAACTTGAATGGCGAGAAGAACTTGTCTTAGTCTCTTCTTCAACTTGATCATCTCTCTTTGGAGATGTTTTGCACTTCATGTCTTCCTTTTGCTTTAGAAACCAAGCTGGTACCAATTCCAGATGCAAATCCCAACATTTTTCCTCCTCATGTCCTCTCTTATGACAAAAATAACAAGATACCCAAGAGCTATTGTTGGAATACCATTCTTCATTTTTTACAAAGACCAAACCTTCATATCGAGGTCTCTCCTTTGCCTCAATTGGATGGATAATGCCTGATTGTTCACTCCAAGGCTTCCTCCCTTAAAACCCATCTTGGACAAGGGCTTCGTTCTTATGCCTTTGCTATGCTTTTCAAAGGTTTCAAGAGAAATTAAATCAACATTTTCATGTAAAGAAACTGCATGTAAATTCTTGCCATTTTCTTCATCTTTCGACTGAGGAACAAAGATGCTCTAAAAATATTTCCTGATTCTTGAGGTGCCCTCTTGGACTCTTCATATTTCTTCTTTTAGCTCTTTGTACTTTGGTGTTGATAGAACCTCATCCTCATCATCATGTGGACAAAAGGTGCAGACTTGGCCATCTCCCTTCTCTGAGGGAATTTCTGCACTAGCCTCTTGTATAATAGTTGTTTTGGAAAAGGATGATGATGGTAGAGAAGATGGTGGTTTATCACCATTCTCATTAGCTTCTCCCACTGGAGAACACCCTCCTCTTGGAGGTCTGGAGCATTCACCCTGCAGTCTAGTGTTCCTCTCTTCATACAAGATTTTCACCATTTTTTCAATGTCAAATAAATCCTTCCTAAAAGCCTTCACATCCTCTGACATACTTGCAGGCTCTCCTCCATGTGACATGCTTACTGAAGCCTGAGGTACAACAAGAGGTGAAACTTGTGGTGATATTGTGGCAACTTTGCCCTCTTCTCCTTGCTCCAATTTGAGACCTTGCACCCACAAGCTTTCCCTCTCCTCTCTTGAGCTTCAACCTTGTAAGCATTTAAACACTTGCAAAAAAACTTAATCCTCCTTGCACAAGTAAACCTAGCGATATGATACCATCTTGATTTGAATGGGAATTTTAGCTTTATTGTGCTAAGATCTGATTCAGAATATAAAGAAAGTGCTTGAGGATTAAGAGGTTAATTGCAATTTTAATATGAGTTTATGTGTTTTTATGTGAATTTTATGAACAAATTAACATAAATAAAATTGAACAACAACATCTAACAAACATGAACATCACCATAAACAATTACACAACAACACATGATGAAGGAGTTCACCCTTCCTAGGCTACATCTCCGTAGTCCAACTTCCAATCGCTTGACCCTCTTCTATTATGCTCAAAAGTGTGATTAGATGTTTTTACAATGCTCAAACAAATTTGAAACCTATTCCATCAGCTCTAGAATGCCAAAAAATTCCTGTCTAGCCTCTTTCTGATATGAAGTTGCTCAAAAATTGCAGAAGTTATGATCTCCCCAGGTTTCTCCACTAAACGCTCCACAAATTGCTCCAGGACCAGCATCATCCTAAAATTTTGCCCTTTTTCTGTGCAAACTGGGTGACAAATTTCTAGTTTTCCGGGTGAAATTTTCACCTCCTTAAATTTCCCTCTACGGGCTATGGCGGAAAAACGTTTTTTAATAAAAACGACTGCCGACAATACTGCTACCCGTTGACATGTGGCCACTCCTTCGAATAGACGTTAGCATATAATGTGGGGGGCTCAGCGCTAGCCTCCCACTCGAGGTCATGTCGGTGACGATGGCCATGTCTAAGGCTAGACCCCGACCCCCTCCCCCATACCTCTGACGCATTAACCATAAAACAAAGCAGAAATGTATATATGTTAAGACATAACACATGGTGTAGCAATAAGACATAATTTTGGTGTAGCGATAAACGTTGGTGCATGTTGCATAGAGGTCGGTAGTTCAACTCCTTGGGGCTCTGCTCGACCCTAAGAAAAATTTTGCGGCCCCACATGTTGCCATGTGGCGGCCCTTGGTTGGGCCACGTGTCAGCACATGGTTGGCCCAAAATAAACCAATAAAATTCCACCAACATGAACCTATAAGACTGTGCCACTTGGCACTCCATGATTCGTCGAAGGAGAAAAACGCATTTGACTAGTCAACTGCCATGTAGGCATGCCCAGTTAGCTACAAGTACTGCTCACTGGGTTGTTTTCACATTTAAAAAAATATATATCTTGTTTGACAAAGTGGATAGAACACGTTTTTAGGAGCATATGGTGCAGTTTTCTGCGAAACGAGTTGCGACAGATTCAAAACGATGAGATATACATGGTCATTCAATTTCCACACTATTTCGATAACTTTCATTTTTTAGAATAATTTTGAGCACCTGATCAACCATGTCCACCTTATCCATTACCATCTAAACCTAGAGTGTGCTTAATTTTTAAAGATGTTGTTCGATGACAGTGAGAAATCATCTCTACCTTAATCCTTAAGGGAGTGTCCTCTCACTATAAGGGTAATATTCTAGTCTAAAGCTTAGTTTAAGATGTGCTTGGCATGTTCCTTTTACTGTTGGGAACATCTTAAGCAACAACAGTCAACTTAGATAACCATGGTGAACATGGACAACATGGACTACCATGTTCATGGTCAACCATAAATTGGTTATATTCAAACATGGTCAAGCAAGCTTAACCATAGCCAAACATGGTCACCAAGTTTAGCCATGATAAACCGTGTTTAGCAATGCAACATAAATACACTGTTGCATTAATGATTAACTATGGTCAATCATGGTCAACCTCATCAACCCTATTCAACAGTTATTATAACATTATTGTGACACTAATATTAGCACCAATGTAACATCAATCATGGTTAACCATGGTCAAAAAACATTAATGTAACAATGATCAACATTAATGTTAACACCAATGTAACATCAACAACGGTCAACCATGGTTGAAAGACATTAGTATAACAATGCTCAACATTACTGTAACATAAATTTATTGTTACATTAACAGTCAACCAAGGTCAACCTTGATCAACCTTGTCAACTATGGTAGTCATTGTTACCCTTGTCAACCTTATTGAGCCATAGTCAACCAACATCAACCATCAAAAGCATAGGCCACCAGGATTAACCATTGTCAACCATGGTCTAACACTTGTCAATAATTTTTAACCATAGTTAGAAATGTCAACCATTGTTAACCATGGTCAATATGGACTACCATGTTCATGGTTAATCATAATTTGACCATATTTGACTATAGTCAACCATGTTCAAATATGATCAAGAAAGCTTAATTATGGTCAAACATGGTCACATAGTTTAGCCATGGTCAACCTTGTTCAACAATATAACATAAATTCATTGTTTCGTTAATGATCAACCGAGGTCAACCCTTATACTTAACTATGGTCACCCTTATCAACAAAGTGCAATCATAGTAAACCTTCTCAACCTGGTCAACCCTCTTAAACCATAGTTAAAAATCATCGACCATCAACTACCCTCGACAATTATGGTTTGACCATTTTAAACCTTAGTTAACTCTCATTTACACTTTTTAATCATAGTCAGACATTGTTAGCCACAGTAAACCATGGTCTACTAATATGTCTCACACACATTGATCGTCTACTAGCACAAATAGATTAATAAAGTGATTAATATACATTGAATAATGTCATTTTCCATCTTTCGCATGTCAATTGGCTCCATTATAAATGAATAATGATACCTATTAACAAATATAACCACTTTATTTAAAACAAAATATTAAATCATAAATAAGTTATTGAAAAAAAAACACCCTAAATTTTTTTTTAAAAAAATCAAAAATTAAATACAAGTCACTAAGTTAACCCATCAACCATTTAACAAACATTCTTTGTTGAAAATGCGAAGTCGCATTCAATAAGTGTGAAAATGTCATATTTGAAAGGGATTGCTAAACCTCTCCACCAATAGGGATCATGAATATGTGAAAATAAAAAATCAATAAACCCTTGTGATAATGATCATTAGATCATCTCCAGTACATATAGAGAAACACAATCATATAAAGACCATTTAAGTCATCTCAAGTACATATAGTGAAACACAATTCTACAGAGCCAGCAGAAGCTGACTTGTACTCGTGTTCACATCAAAGGTCCTAAATATCGAGTACATATAGAGAAACACAATTATTTAGAGCAACCAAAAGCTGAATCGTACTCCTGTTCATATCAAAGGTCTTCTTGTGGTTTTGGTTTACGTTTTTCAAAGATGGTCAAAATTGAAATGGGTAAAAAATAGATATTTCTTCAGTTCAATCAAATGCCGAAGTCCGATAAACGCATTGTAATGATCATTCAAATATTTGGTGCGAGAGACGAAATTATTTAAAGCAACGCGGCCTAATTCATCCAGGAAACTATATATTGCTAGGAGATCGAAAAATAGACATAATGTTATGAAGAGTAAAAGCCATAAAATCTGTTATTAACATCACAATTGTCGATTGCAAATTTAAACATTTAATGAATTTAGATTAAACAAAAAAATCCAATGAGCCTCAAAATCTACAATTAAGAATGTAGAGATTTAAACATGTTTTTACAAGGCACTCTTGCTATATATTATATGGATTATTTGGAGGAGACACAATGCTATTATTTTTTAGCCGAAAGACATAGAAGTATATTAAGATATTATTGAGATTTTGTCCTTTTTCAATGAAATAGGACCAGTATCGCCAAGTAAAGGCCATAGATCTTTCAAAGCAGTGGAGATATGGAAATCATTTCGAGTGGGGTTCTTCAATAGGGCAAGTTCAAGAAGAGTATGTGGTTGTGGTGTTGTGATCTTTACAGAAGCTACAAAATTCCATCATTTCTGGTGGGGAGGTGGAAGGGGCACAAACAGCATAGTAGAAATTATTGTTTTATGGGGGCGTGTTTGATTGCAGCCAAATGGCTAGGCATTGATCAGATACACATTCAGTGTGATGCTAAAGGGATCATTGAATGGGTCAAAGGAATTAATGTTTTCAATCCTCTTATATTAAAAAATTGGATGGCACGCATCAAAACTCTAGTAAGAACCTTTCAGAGAGTCAATTAAGATCATTTATCAATGTTGCATGATTTGTGGTACGCTGGTACTTGGAGTACGGGGGAACAAGTATATGGTATGGCTAGAAGCTTCACCCAAATTTACAGGAAACATCAAGTTGGGAGCAGCAATAATATAATATATTAAAACTAAATTAAAATAATTTATTTATTTCCATCCAAAACTTTCCAATTAAATTTCATCTTGCAGATTCCATCTTGCAATGAAATATGTAAAAGATTAAAATTTGAAACATTGCCAGAAAAAATCAAAATATTAATCCATCAACAACTTGCCAATGAAATTCCTTGCGAGCAAAGAAATATTCAGAACTCCTAAACCTAAAAAATGTTATTATTACTTGGTTATTATGTGATTTCATGCAACATTATATTATATTCAATTTCGAAATTCAGGTTTGGTAGTTTATAAAATGAAACTGACTAACACACTACTCTTTCTCTTTTTGACCATCATTGTAATTTGTTGAATCTTATCATTAAAGCTTCAAGACAAACTTCAAGAAAGTAGACTTATTTGCAATTGTTGAACTCCAATATTTGCAACATAAGCTACCAAGGAATGACTGACAAATGTCTATATTTTGTTGAAACCTTTTCTACATCTCCACATCTTTGTTTCTTTACAAAGCCTATGCATTCCATCCCCTGACCTATCATGTATCACTTAGAAAATAAACAAATAGGTACTCAAAAGGTGAAAATCTGCTCAAAACAGGTACTCGAAAAGTGAAAATCTACTCAAAATAGGTGCCTAAAACATCAAAGTTTTTTTAGTGAAGCTCCCGAAAAGCTCCAAAGTACCCTTTGAAGCTCCCAACGATTTTGGAAAGTTTCTTACCAGCTCCCAAGCTCCCAGGAGTGCGGGAGCGTGGGGTACGTACTCTCCAGTGCCCGTGTTACTATGTCATTTATACAAAGAACATAATTGGACAACTAATATACTTTCAAAGAGAGACACTACTAAGGAGACAAGTAAGTTTTATTTCTCATCTTCTGAAAGAAAGAAAGGAAAATACAGTGAACAAAGTAAAAGAAAAAGTGAAAAGGCTAAAATGAATATGTTGAAACAGTGGTAGAATAGTATTAATGACAGATATAGTTTTTTTGCAATAAATCATTTACATAAAGTTACAAAAGATATTTTAAATAACACAATTTGATAGTTTTTCTTTAAATGTTGATTATGGTTTTAGTTAAGTTGAATACTTTGAAATATGAATGATATAAAAGTTGAAAGTAAGAAAAATCTAACATATATGTACTAGCTTTTATCAATATAAAAACTAACGCTTTTCTCTACTCCAAAAAATTGTAAACATCTCATAGGAAAAATCATGAATGCACAAATTTAAACAACTCCCGTGCAAAATCTACAACCCAAAATGCACATACAAAATCATGAATTCACAAATTTAGCCATAAATTTAGACATCCCTCTGAGCTGAAACAAAATCATGTCAATTGGATGCACAAAATACCACAACCACCAAAATGTCAAATTTCAATTGGATGCACAAAATCTAGAACAACCAAATGTTCACAAAGTCTAAGATGGGGTTCCCACCTGAATTTCCTTCCCTTCATTATTTGTTTGTTAGAATGTGAATGGAAAGATTAAAATTAGTCAAATTTAAAAATCAAAACGATGTTAATAAGTTGTCCCCTAAGAAGATTGGAAAGGCATTTCTATTCGGGGAATTTTCGAACATTGCTTCGAGAGTACTAAGACACATTGGCTTATTGAAAATTAGCCAGTCGTTGAAGGCGTAACCTCCTCGTCAAGCCATTGATCGGATGATTGCTTTAAACGATATCTTCTCTCTGCAGATAGCCTCTTTGCAAACCTGCAATGGAATTTGAAACATATATCGAATAATTGATGAGCAAATTCTGAATTCAAACTTCGAAGCTAAGATTTCTAAATATAAACTTGGCGTTGGAATATTTACTTTGTGAGAGCCTGTCTGTTGCTTCCTTCTCCAGAAACAGCTTCGTATATCCCGGTCTCCATATTCACTCTGCTCACAGGTTTGTCTAGAAGAGCAGTCCCTTTATGAGCCAAATTCTCTAGATTTTCTCTGCTTGAATTATCCAAGGACGCCTCATCGCCCTCCAACTGTAATTCCTGTGTATCACAAGAATAACTGCTGGTAATAACCCAGTCCAAATTGTAAAGCCAACTATATAAGCATAAATGTAAATAATTATATAGTACCTGAATTCTCAGATAGTTGTGTGGGCATTCGATAGTCTCAAACACCACAGATAAATTGAAATCCACTATATCGTCGCTGGCATTAAGCATTGTATCGACAATTGGCGCACTGCCATGATGCATCACCCATGATAATGATCCCCAGTTTGCTGCATCAGTGGCATCAAAGCTTTCGGTTGTCTTTCCGGTGCCTAATGAAAGCACCACAACTTTCTTGTAGTCCTGGAAATTAAGAAAGCCCAAGCTATCTTCAATTCAAAGGTTCATTGAAAACATGAATAAAATCCTTTCATTAACACATTTCTTCCTTATATCAGCCAAAATGGATTTCATCAGAGGTAAGAAAAACCTTTGATTTCATCTTGGAGCAGAAACATGAGTTCTCTTTCAGAGCCTCCCTTGCTACGTGGATTATAGCTGAATAAGTCTGCAAGGCCAACGGTTGATTAGAGAAAATTTCAGTTGCCAACCTTAAATTGCATTACAAGATGCTCCTGCTGGATCCTGAGAGGTTAGAGGGAACTTGAAGGAAATTTCCCCTTATGGATAGGTGGTAATTTCCTCTTATATATAAAAGGTGAAGTAGAGGACATCGTTGAGGATGGAAATGTATAGGAAGTGGAAATGGAAGACCCAGAGGTGTAGATTAATCATAAGTATATATTAGTTAGTTAGTTTGAGTGGGTTTAATCTCAATCAAATCCCAATAAAATTCATTGGAAGGGTCAGTGTCAAAGTTGGGAATCATGTATTTATTCCACATGACATTCTCAGTTCAACACTAAACTAAAAGTCAAAATCAAGGGACTAAACTAAAATTCAAGATCAAGGGTGGAGTCACATGTGAAATAAATAATTTATTCCTACATGACATTCTAAGTTCAACCTTAAACTAAACCTTAATCTAAAATTCAAGATAGAGTCACATGTAAAAAATTCAAGATGGAGTCACATGTAAAATAAGTAAATTAAGAACTTGACCAATCAAACTAGCTATTCACAAAATTACTCATATCATAACTCATTTTCACAAACAAATAACTGTCATATTTCCCATATATTCATATTCCCATAGATTTTCATATAGTCATAAGTAATGAGCATTATATTGATTTTTTAAAGTGTCTTATTTCCCATAAATCTTAAGAGACTCTTAATGGCCATTATGTTGATTTTTTTATGTGTCATATTTCCCATGAATCTTAGCGGACACTTATTGACTTCAAATAAAATAAAAGGATTTTAGATGGATTTACAATTGAAAATGTGATTTTTTTTTTTAATTCTTAATATGCTCCCATAGATTCTACTACTGAAATTTTAGCATTCTTGATATGGTCCAATAGATAAATACGGATCATATGTGGAAATAAATAAAAGATTTCATATTTTTTTTTATTGAAATTTGCACCCACAAAATGGATCTATAAGAAATTTTAAGATTTCATATTCATTTTTTTATTGAAATTTGCACCCACAAAACGGATCTATTAGAAAATTTATTTGCAAGCTCTCACAGGATTCTTGGCTGCGACTCCACCATCTATTAAATTGAAGCTTCTTGATCTAGTCAGAAAGGAATGCTGTGTTTTGAAGAAGAAAGGAGGCAAATAAGTAGGCGCAGCTGTCGTTCCCATGCAGACGTCCCGAAGATATGCATTCTTGGATAAGTCTCTCCTCCCCTTCACAACAATCAAGAAAATTTGATGGTTAATAGAAGGAAACAATCTGATAGGCCATAGCATAATTCAGCCACTGCTGGCTGCTGATGAGTCCAAATCAAAATCAAAAGTGTGGGAATGTAAGTTTCGAAAAAATCTCGAAATCATGGGGCTATAAATATTCCATCTTGCTCTAGGGACCTTATTAAGTTTCAGAAGAATGATTATTGCCCAAAATGAAAAAAATGCAGGCAAAGAGAAAAACCCCACAATTATGGGAGTGATAAGTATACACAATGATTTACTATGTGTATATGGTATAGTTAGTGAGAAAATTATTCACTATGTCAACACACAAGTCCAAAAGTAAGAAAGCTTGTCCAGAAAAATATGGATGCTTCTCATTGAAGAATTAGAAAGAAAGTAAGAAACCTCAAGAGTCCAAAAAAATATGGGTTCTTGCAATCTGATATCGAATGTGGGTATGAGAACATTTGTGATGGTGTCTCCAACGCGCAAATCTCCAAGATATCTTCGCAGTAACCGTTCCAATGGCATATTAGAATATTTAGGTCCCCTGAAAATTGACAGAGCCTTCTTTATGAACCTCCTGCACATGACCAAACGGTTCAAAAATCAGTTTAATTACCCAACAAAAGATTTCTTAATCGGCTAAAAGGGTTTACATTGGATTAAGTCTTTACCGGCGAGGAGGAAAGATTGTAGAACTATAATTGAAATAGAATTGAGAGGCGTCCTTCGCTGTGAATTTAGGACCCTTTTTCTTCTCATCGGGAGATGCTAACAATGCTGCTATGAGACCACCAGTGCTGGTACCTGCAATTACATCGAAATAGTCTGCTATTCTGGCTTCTGGACCATCTAATTCCTGCATCAATAGTGTTGGGAATGTATTAATTCTATTTTATTCTATATAGTTAGGTATATAGTTGGGAATTTCATTGCCATTAGACCAAAAGTCACAGGTTTTAGTTAACTATCACATAGTTAAATCCACAAAAATCAATTAGTCCATATCACCAAACACAACCACAAGAGCGTTAAGAGCATTTGTTTATCCAACTTCCAACATTTTCAACATATACAAATTCAAGAACAAATTTTGAGTATAGTGCTCTGGTTGTTCATGTATCTTATATTCAGTTTCATGCATTTTGTTTGCCTTTCTACATTCAAATTTTCTATATCAGAGAATTTCTATATCAGAAAATATCCACACATTAAAAGTAGTTGTACCTGTAACTTTTCCTCCAGAAACTCTAGGATTTTCGCAGGAATAATTCCTCTTACTCCTCCACCATCGATACTCAAGATTGTTATGATTTTCCCTTCGGAAGAAGACATTCTATGAAAAAAAATTCAATGGTCCAGATTTTTGAGACTGCCCTTGGTTACAATTCTAAATGAACGAACCTGTATTTTTATTCTTATGGAGTAGCCTTATAACTCATATCTTTATTCCTATGGAACAGCCTTAGAGAACAATATTAGAAAATGGGTGAAAGAAAAGCTGGATTGGAGTTACCGTAAGCAATGTCATAAAAGGTCTGCACGTTACTTCAATCCCAAACAATTTGTTGAACAGTATTTGGGTTTCTGAGCATCATTGCATTAATTTTTTTAATTATGCCAAATGCTTGTGGAGTCTGATACAAATCATTTGCTAAAATATAAACGAGATGTAAATGTCTGTGTTATTCGAAGGATTCCATGGCGCATTGTGCCGCTGGCTGCAACATGAAACATTATCGTAAACAAAAGTTTTTGCGAGGCTGACACGCCTGAGGTTTCGGCCACGTTGCTTTATAAAAATACATGGCGTGGACGAATAGTACAACAGATTAAGAATCCACACGGTGATTGCAATTAGGATAACCCCGTTTACAATCTATGGTGTGTCAGTTAAATTGCATAAAAGTTCTGAATCACGAATATTATTTATGAATGCAGAGCATTAGCATCAAGTTTTTTTTTCAAATTTGTGTCAGAAATGTATGGTGGGTTACAAATAGAAGCATAGTTGTCCTATTCAAATACAAGGGATTTGCTTTACCCAAGAAGTTTGATTATGTACTGCAGATTACTACTGGCTATGCTCCATTATTGAAAAAGTGATTTCAATCACTTTTTAATTTTATGGTGAAGAATTAAAGTGGTAAGTATAAGTATGTAGTTTCGTTTATCCTCTCAATCAATGATGAATGCATTTTCAATTTGTTTATATAACATTTATGAACTATTATGGTGTCACTTATTTATTATTTTATATCTATTTAATTTGATTATAAGATTAAATTTTTGGGTAATTTAATTGGGGATATCATGAAAATGAAGTGTTATGTGTTAGGAGGTTTGAGGTTCTAATCCCTATGATTTACCTATGCTTGAGGAAGGGACATATGTAGGCACCTAGAGGTTATAGTGGTAATGGTTGGAACCAACATCGTGTCACACAAGTATGTAAGATCCCAAATATCCCAAATTTTAATAGATCTGGCACACTTTAGTGTTCTAATTAAAATGCTTGCAATCAAAAACATCGAACACAAAAGAGATCTGAAATTGCAACCTCTTATTTATACTGATAACTGAAAACAAAGATACATGCTCATACAAGTCATACTAAAGCCCCTATCAATGGCATGTACGACTACTCAACAATGACTAATCTAAGACATTGAAGCCCACTTGTGAATCCTGGATGGATCCACCACAAAAATGACAACGCAGGGTTTTCATCCTGAGATGAAGCTAGAACTGGCCACGCCAAGTTCTCAACAAACACACAATAAGATAGACAAACTTAGGATGATCCACATGCCTAGCTCCTATCCCCTTTTATAGGCTTGATGGACTCTCTAGAAACCTTATTTTATTGTTTTCCCTCGAAAAACGAAGGAAAATACCATATCCAGATACCATGGGAAAATACCACGGTAAATACCATGGGAAGATACCATTGGAAAATACCACGGTAAATACCATGGGCATATTTTGTCCATTTTGACCATATCAAGAAAAGGGGATATTACAAATCCTCTTGCCTAGTAATTGATTTCCCTCAAGCAATCCACTTCTATCCACAACAAAAGCATTTGTACATTGATTCCAAGATCCCCTACAATCCAGTATGTTATCCCATGCCTCTATGCTAACTGATCCTGAATGGATCCTTCGATACCTAGATCCCAAAAAATCCTCTCGCTAATCCTACCCTCAACGGATTGACCTAGATCCCATTGCCACCTAAGTCCTGGGACATGTGGGTTATGATACCACCTTAGCCCTCCATCATTTTCTGTGTTTGACGGCCCATGTTGTGATTTGCCCTTGGCTAAGAGTGTCCTTATAATCATCCCATCAATTGAGTACCAACTCATAATCTCTCATCTATCCATGTCGTGGGAAGGATGAATACATGAACATGGAAAAAAATATACTATGTTGATGATGCTCGATGCCCCACTCATGTTTCTCCACTCGACCACTCAACATGATCCATTTGGAGAACTCTTCCTTGATCTCCCTAATGTATAAAGGTGGGTTTCTAGTTTTGCAAGCCTTATTTATGTACTCATATAGAGGGTTACTTTGGAATTCCCAACTATACTCCTCATGCTACCTTGTGAGGGACATGAGTCATTCCTCAACACTAGACAACTTGTTTGCTGATTCGACACATACCCCTATGAGCTCCTTAATTTTCCTATTCTCCTATAAGACCGTGTCTCAGACTGTCCAGACTCTCTGCTTTAACATCATAAGATTTGTCTTGAAATGCATGATCTTTTCTCAAAAGCCCTCTACTAGAAATTTTGGTGCCCTGTTGAATGTCTCTAATCTATTTGCACTAGATGCTCAACTATCACAGCCCTCACTTGAGCCTTTGACCGATTCTCTAGGAATGGTTCATCCTACACACTATGTTTTTCATGCTCCCCCTCGTGATTATGCTCATTATGTTGGTTCACTATTGTTGGCTCCTCACTCAAGTATCCCTTGCCTCCTCCATCTATGACTTCAATCTATTGTTCATCCTCTTTGTTTGTCGAACATAGATGCATTAGTGGACTAATATCTATGCTTGATTGCTCATATTCTTTATGGACATCCTCTTGGAGACCTATGGACTCTCTTGTATAGGATTCTTCCTCATTAATACCATAGGTAGAATTTCCTCATGCACTTCTGAATGTTTGACATCCTGCAATTCTCCCTGAATAATACCACATTGTTGCTCACCATCAATGGACCCAATTATAGAATACTCCCCATGATCTAAAGGAATCTCCTCTTGTTCTATCCTTGTTGCCTCCTTGTTATCACTTGGACATGAATTCTTAAGTGCCCAAGGTTCCTTGCAGATAAAACATAGTCCTCTCCTTCTTAGTTCATTCTTGTTGCAGGTTTTACTACCTTTGTTCTTTCTTCCTCTGTCAATCATTTTAAGCTCCTTCTTATTCAATACCCTTATAAGCAATTTTAATGTTTGCGTGACCAACTTCTTGATTACATCATAGGCGACTAGTGATACAATTAGTTCCTTTCTACAAATGGTCAATATTTTGGACCTTAGTATCTTGCATGTGTTAACATCCCCTTCTAAGAAAAAGGACACAATATTTTGCATGCTTGTTTTGACACTGTATGGATGATTTGATGTAATGCTAGTGTAAAAGTTCTGGAACACCTGAAAGATTAAGTCGTCACATTCCAAATTTTGCATGAATGTGCTAAAACTAAACTGTGCCATGATTTCTAAGATTTTGTGTTGCTTCTGAAAGGTGGGAAGCATGATGTTGTTCAACCTTGAAGGGAAATAATACCAGCTGCGATATCTCCCTCATAATATCATTATTGTAAGGTAATAGTGGTGATGTTAAAGAAGGGGAAATTTTAAGGATGGAAAACTATCTTGATGTTTAAAAACATTGGTGAACCTTAATGATCCCTAATATGCAAACTATAAAAATTTTATTGATGTATTTGTAAAATTATTCAAATTTATAACAATTTTATATATACTCTCTATATAATGTTGGAAATTTTTAAAGTGAAATGATTTTATATTGTAAAATTTGGGCGAATAATTTTTTATAAAAATGGAAATTGTCGAATCATTTTTTTGGGAAAATCATGGAAAATTATCCAACATGCGAATATTAGCCCCTAAATTTTTCCATGTGTTAAAGCCATGATCCTACTAACACAAGAAGAAACTGTGAGTCTGAACTCTACACAAGGATGTTCCCAAAATTTGGGTTGTATTAGGGCAAGCATGGATGGCTTGAGAGCCCAACTAAGTTTCTTCCATTCTGGTTACCCCACCTTGGATATACATCTGTCTAATTCATCCAATTTACAAAGGTCTACGACTAACTTTGTTCATTGAAATTCAAATCCAAGTGCGAAGAGCTTAGCCCTTGTTCCCTTCCCATGGGCGCTTATGCTACAGAATGGCATAAGGCTCTTTTTGAGAAAGCTTTGTTTCTTTGACCATTATTTTGGTATAAGGAGGTATTGGTGCATAAAGGACCATATATTTTCTCTAGTTCATCAATACTTTTTTGGGTACTTTCTAGGGTCTCTTCAAGACAACCCATCTTCTCACATACCAAAGCAGGAAAATAGGGAGATTACATGAACATCCAGTTAATCATGTCTTCCAAAATATTTCACTTCAACAAATTTGGCCCAAAAATACTATAACCATATACTTGGAAGAAAATAGTTGAATCTAATAATTGAAATGATTTTCCCACCTTTTTTATTTTTTAAGAAATCTTTGCAACTACTCCTAATAAAGTTCCCAAACATACTTTTTCTTTTACAGAAATGACAATTTTCTGTATTTATTTATCAATTGAAATGGCCAGAGAGCACACTGATTTGATAAAGAGATCATGAATAGTGGATTTGAATCTCATGAAATTGCTACAATTTTGGTATGCTTTAATAACCCTCAACTTATTCTTTAGAGAAAAACAATGTTGCTACCTTACCTTGCGACTAATTGTGATGCACCAAGTTCACCCTTAGATGGAGAAATTGACCCCTTTATAACAATTAACCCTTGCAACATTTCATTCGACCAACCCTTGTTACTATTAATTTGACCCATTGGATGGGAGTTAGGCCGCCTCCAATTATTTGTATGATTTTTCTACATTGTTTCCTTCTCCCACTCGGCTACTAGGTATCAATTAGAAGGGTAGTCAGACTCAACCCCGCAGTAAAAGTAGGCTTACTCCTGTGCATGGTTCCACGTCTCAATGGAAATATTGCTTTCCTAGTCCTCTTTGACTTCTTTAAGAGCTGATTCCCTTTATCCACTTTCTTTGT
The DNA here is from genome assembly GCA_034641835.2 of Pinus albicaulis. Classification (NCBI taxonomy): domain Eukaryota; kingdom Viridiplantae; phylum Streptophyta; class Pinopsida; order Pinales; family Pinaceae; genus Pinus; species Pinus albicaulis. The sequence goes on from CM076573.1 coordinate 956,345,819, forward strand.
GGAGCGAAAGGTAAACCCCAAAGTGTGTCGCAGAGAAAATACTTTGGCTAATAAATTGAAATCTCTTAATCACCAATACATAAATATCATGCAAGCATAATTAGATAAATAGGGAGAAATTATTTTAACTAAATAGTTCAGATCACATGTAAATAATCCCAAGCATGGAGGGTTGCTATGCCAATCATCCAAATCAAATGGCTTAGAAAAAATCTTAAAATAAATAATTGGGCACCCACCATGGAACTTCGCCCTTATGATCTTCTCCAAATGCTTCTTACCAAACACTTAAGTAGCCCCACCAATAGAGGAATTTTGAGGTCTAAAATGGGCCTCCTAAGTAGATTATAAAATAATAGCGGAAATAATAAAAAAATATTATATTACATCATCAAATTTTAGAGGTAAAAAGGAAAAAAACTACTTTTTCAACTCATACTTTCAACTTATCTCCTTATGGGTTTACTCAAATTTTGAGTGGGAATGCTCCTTGGATGCAAAATTTGATTCCTCATCCAAGGAGTACCAATGTTGCATACTTTTGATGGACCTTGCTACACTAAAAATCAAAAATACATGAAAAATCTTATTGCAATCACATTTTTTCATGTATTTATCATTTTTCATGTAGCAGGGTCTATTGAAAGTATGCAACATTGGTACTCCTTGGATGGGGAATTAAATTTTGCATCCAATGAGTAATCTCGCTTGAAATTTGAGTAAAACCTTAGGGAGATAAGTTCAAAATACGATTTGAAAAAGTAGTTTTATTATTTTATTATTTTTTAATCTTCTTACCTTTTTACTCCAAGAATGGTGAATCATCCCCCATGGTTGACATAATCATCGTGAATCCTATTGGTTCTTATAAAGTTTATTTTGGTTGTACATTTTTCTTAGGAGACCCATTTTAGACCACAAAATTTCTTTAATGCATAAATTTTCCTGAGCATTGAATAAAATAATTCTAGTTCTGCTCTTACTGAGAAAGAGGGTTCTTCGGTTATGATTTATATGCGAGCCGTTGTGGATATCTTCTATGCCCACCATGTGAGATCTGTTAGCTCCATAGTCTGGTATATAGGACTTCACGACCTCCCCTATTATGAATTGAGATGCCCCTTCCTTCCATATGGTGGATTCATGCAGATGTATGGCCCCTTGTCAGTATGGTTCTCTTAAGTGATAGAATCCTATGCTATGAACAATGGTCCCTCATTTCTTTGTTTCTGCTATGAATGTCCTCCCTACGTGATCTTCCTTGTGCATCAGTTGTCACACCTAGCCAAGTTGGTCTCGCCCATGCCTGCTCAAATGCAAACCACTCAGATCGGCCTCATGTTCTACATCGACATTCTTCTATGTTCGTCAACTTATGACTCTATCTTGATCTCATATTAATTCACCAATTGTCACCTTTATAATTAAGCACTCAGGTTGTACACCTCTTGTCGACCTACAAATCATCGAGAGAATATTCCAATAAGCACATTGGTGCGTTGACTGTTTGCTTGATAAACCTATTAGATCTATTACGCACTTGTTTCAACATGACATCCTTCTTATGCCTTGAGAAGCATGTGATTTCCAAGGACTATTGTTGACCTAGATTTATTGGATCATGTCCCAACAATATTGGTCAACTAGCATAAAGTCCACAATTTGGTGTTTCATTGCCACGATTTTCACTTACTGCGTGGATTGGCCCAGAGTGTGGTTAATGACTCTGGTCCTTTGTTTTTGGCCTACAATATTGGTCAATCACTCCAACTAATTCCCCAAGGCCTATGATTGTATGGATCTATGAAGTCATCCCAACTCTTACAACCTGTTGGAACAATGTATGTGCTCTTACCACAACGTCCCCTCAAACCCAAAAACTATCAACACCGAAACCCCATAAAAATGTATTATTTTATTATTATTATGTAATTGACCTCCTCTACCACAGAAAGATCTCATCCTCTTGAGAAGATAAATCTCTTTGATCTCCCACAAGAAGGGCTAATTCCAACAAATAAATCTTCTACAAATAAAAAATTTCAGCCAACTAGGGTAGTTACAGAAAACCACTGAAATTGGACGAGTTACTAACTAGGGTGATTATGGAGAATCCCCGCAAACTAGTTTCTCATGACCCTCGGTCCGTAATAAAAACACCCTCAGGTTGGTGGGATGCGCAGCTCTGATACCACTATAAGATCCCAAACATCAATATTTTTAATAGATATGGCACATATGAGTGTTCTAATTAAAATTATTGCAATAAAAAACATCGAACACAAAAGGGATCTGAAATTGAAATCTCTTATTTATATTAATAACTGAAAGAAAATATACATGATCATACAAGTCATATTTAAGCCCCTACCAATGGCATGTACGATTGGTCAACAACGACTAATCTAAGACATTGGAGCGCACTTGTGAATCCTGGATGGATCCAACACACAAATGTCACCGTAGTTTTTTCGTCGTTGGATCAAGCTAGAACTCACCACGCCAAGCTATCAAAAAACGCCCAATAATATAAACAAACTCAACATTATCCAAATGCCTAACTCCTATCCCCTTTTATAGGCTTGATGGACTCTCTAGAAACCTTATTTTATTGTTTTCCCTCAAAAAATGAAGTAAAATACCATGGGAAGATACCATCAGCAAATACCATGATAAATACCATGGGAAAATCCATGGTAAATACCAAGGGAAGATTTTTTCCATTTTGACCATATCAAGAAAATTGGATATTACAAAGTACGAGACTAGCCTTAGTTACCGATTCCCCTAGAAACCAAATATGAGCAATCTATATTTTTTAACATTTTATTTCTATGTTTGAAAAGCATTAAGAGAAGCATTCCAATATCATCATAGTTTTTTTGAATTAAAAAGTCGACAAGGTTGGTAGTGTGACAAATAATTTGAAAAATACATCACATGTGAGTATAAAATGGACAATCTAAAAGAAATTTCCTTTCATCTTCAACCCTCTTAGTGTTAGGTGAAAAGCACTTTCATCCCATGGTAATGCCCAGTTTCACTCTAGACCTCATGAGAATTTGTTCTTATTTTAGTAAAATTCATTGCCTTCTTAATTTTAGTAAAGATACATATATACTTTTGATTTTCAAGATTGGGATTGATTACTTCCTTATAATATCTTAGTTTCCTTTCTCCCTCTTGCTCTTTATTACCCCTAATTTCTCTTTAAATTTTGAAGTAATAATGTTTTTAATATTATCCTTATTCTATAAAATGACCTCCTTCTTTATCCCCCAATTTTCTAGCCAAGATTGGGCATCCTTATGCCATCCTCGCTTAAGGTAAAGGTGGGGATTTTAGCTAGGTTTAGAAGAAATTTTAGGAAATATCTTGGCTTCCATGTTGTTTAGCTTCTTCTTATACATAAGATATCTAATGATAGTCGTGCTTTCAATGGAGGAAAGATTTTCTTCAATAACGAGGATAGGATAGGGGGTTTTTCTTTTAATCTTTAAAATGTAGGTTATAAATTTCTTTTGTATTTGTTCTATCCTCCACATTTATCTGGGGATATTGCAACCCCAAACCTCACATCATATAAAATAATAAGAGTGACAAGATTCTTAAAGAGGACTCTTTTTTAATCTCATATTGAAATATTTGTTGACCTACAATTGATTTCAAGCCCATAGTAAGTTGTTTATTATCCATTTATTATTTTCTCATGGTTGTGATTCCAATTGAACTCATCATGGATATCAATGCCAAGATTTTTTTTTAAGGAACCTCCTCCAAGTAGTTGTTGTCCTATATGAAAGTATACTACGTGATATTTTTGGATATAATTATCACGCCTTTAGTTTTAATAGTATTAATAGTCATACCCATCTTGGAGCATAAATCATGTAGGATTCTTAGCTATTTTCCAAGATCATATTGGATCCATGGAAAATTTTAGGGGCTAATATTCACAGGTGGGCTAATTTTCCATGATTTTTTCAAAAAGAAGATTCACCAACTTATATTTTTTATAAAATTATTTGCCAAAATTTTACAATATAAAATTATTTTACCTTCAAAATCGCCAAAAATATAGAGAGAGTATATATAAATCATTATAAATTTAAATAATTTTACTAATACATCAGTAAAAATTGTATAGTTTGCATATTAGCAACTAATGATATTCGCCAATGTTTTTAAACTTCGGGATAATTTTCCATCCTTAAAATTTTCCCTGATTGGATCCACGGGGGCGTGACTAACAAAGAAATACTATATCACGTGTGTTCATATTGGGGTAAAAAAAATTAGAAAAAACATAAAACATTATATTGAATATAAAACAAGGGGTTAGTGGGTTTGTATTTATTATATAGAAAATACAAATATTTTAAGGTTTTTTTTTTTTTTTTGGCCAAGCAGGGTTAGGAAAGGCCAAACAAAAGAGCGACTGGCGAATATTGGAATTCACTACATATATGTGACATATATGTGAGAGCATTTGAGTTCGCTGTGAGAGAGGGCAAGAAAACTTGACTTCCATGTGAGAGAATTCAACTTCATTGTGAGAGAGGGCAAGAGCATTCGACTTCCCTGTGAGAGCATTCGACTTCAATGTGAGAGATGGAAAGAGCATTCAACTTCCCTGTGACAGCATTCAACTTCCCTGTGATAGAGGGCAAGAGCATTCGACTTCCCTGTGAGAGAGGGAAAGAGCATTTGACTTCCCTATGAAGAATCTGTGAGAGCATTTGACTTCCCTGTGAGAAAGGGCATTCGACTTCCACGACTTCCAACTGTGAGAGGGAATTCAACTTCCAAGAATTCATGCTTTAGATATGAGAGGGTCAATCTGGATAGGGCATTCGACTGTGAAACAGATCTGAAAGGGATTTCGAAGGAGTTCACCCATCGAGCCAACAGACGATATTGATTGAGTTCCATGGATTGAGAACTAAATACTTTTGCTGATGCTGCTTGTCGAAGGTAGGACTCTTTCTTTCTTTATTAATCTTGCTATCCAACTTGTAACTATTTACATGCTTTCTCATTGTCCCCATACCACCCGAAGAGAAGATATTGAGCCAAGTTGTTATCATATGAGCATATTTATTTCACCATGTTTCCATGAGACGAAATATGAATTGAGCCAAGGTAGCACCAGATCATAGAGTTCAACATTAGATGATAACTGAGAGAGTGAGTACCCCATCAAAACATACCTAAAATAATGTGTTCCATGTTTTCCACTTAAAACTATGGGTACGATCCCCCTTTGCTTGAGAAGGGGGGGCTTCCTTACCTTGAAATAGAAAATGTTATTAGCAATCCAAATGGCCTAGGAGACAAACAGGGGAACCATTTTAAACATCTTCAAAGCTTTGTTAGTGAACCAGTTCGTACAATTATTCATTAAAATATTTTCCTACCAAATTATCTCCACACCTTATATATGCACAGTGTATGAGTAGGAGATAAATGGTTTCTCTATTACACTTGCAAAGTGAAAAGAGGCTAGGACCTTGCCATGCCCATTTCTGCAATACCTCCCAAAAACACTTTTTTGGACAAAGAAACCCACATGTAAACATGTGTTTTCATCCAAGCTTTCACCTTCCAAATGGGCCTTCACCACTAAACATTTCTCACCAATTTCATCACCAAACTTTTCTCTATAACCTGGCCTAGTAGTGAAATAATCTTTAGCAATATTTTTAGACCGTTTAAAGGAACAATATCTATACCCCATGCTAACAAAGGATAATATCAGTTGCCGAGTGTATAGATTCCATGACACTGCATATGGTCCCACTAGATTTACATGCTCAGTTTTCTTCTAGCCTTACTCCAAAATATTAGTGGTTAATGGCTCTGGATTATTAGTAGTGAAGAGTAAATATTTGATCTTGAAGTATATTTTGAACCATCTATTGTCTAGTTTTATGTTTTCCACATCCCACCCAAGGGTTTGTTCACAATCTAACTCTTTTTCCATCCCCTCTTCTCTAGACCATCTAATTTATTCACTAAGGGAAATGATAAAAATTAAAACAATTTCTTTCAAAACTGGAGAAACATTAGAAATATACCTTACTGGTAATCTTGTTCAGTCCAAATCCAGATATTTATGTTGTACAACAACCTACCACAGTCCCCCCTCAAAAATAATCCTCTGCTAGGTTTTCACTGCTAGTGCCTTTCCAATTGTTGGATATCTTACAAACCCCACCCACCAGCACCCTTGGGTTTAGATATTCTTTTCCACTATACTAAGGCAATGTTATCTCTTTTCTTTTTACTTCGCCATGAGAAATGGAAGTAGTTCATTCTAATATTTTCCAACATCTCCACAAGAATGTAATATAATGAATGTTGGTAAACAAGAATTGCTTCCAATGCTGATTTAACAAACTAAGCCTTGAAGCTATGAATTCCCACATAGTGCAACAATTTGTAATCCTTCTCGCACCAATTTGTAATCCTTCTCTCAATTTTCTGATATATGGAAAGTACAATCCTAGAATTCATATTAACATAAAACACATGTTCTTTAGGCGGCAGTTGAAAGGTATTATAGAGTATGAAAAAATTATGAAAATTGTCTCCTCTTGTCCTTAGTGCACTTTTTTTAGAGATAATATTTTAGAGTATGTATTTCCATGCCAGTTGCAAAACAATACAGTTGATTAAAATATTTTCCTTCCACAGTATCTCCACACATCCTTATATATGCATAGTTTATGAGTAGGTGGTAAATAGTTTCTTTATTACACTTGCAAAGTGAAAAGATTCTAGGACCTTTCCATGCCAATTTTTGTAGTTCCTCCCAGAAAAAAATTGTTGGCTAAAGTGAGCCACATGTAAACATGTGTTTTCATTTGATATTTCACCTTCCAAATGGGCCTTCACCACTAAACATTTCCCACCAATTTCATCACCAAACGTTTCTCTATAACCTGGTCTGGTAGTGAAATAATTTGTAGCAATATTTTTATACCATTTAAAGGAATCATCTCTATCCCTCAGTCTAAAAAAGGATAAAATTAGCTATTGAGTGTATAGATTCCATGAAACTACATCTGGTCCTACTAGATTTACATGCTCGGTTTCCTTCCATCCTTGCTCCAAAATATTAGTGGTTAATGGCTATGCATTATCAGTAGTTAAGAGTAAATATTTGGTATTGAAGTATATTTTGAACCATTTGTGATAGAGTTTGATGTTTTCCACAGCCCATCTAAGGGTATGTTCACAATCCAAATCTTTTTCTATCCCCTCTTCTCTAGGCCATCTAGTTTATCGACCAAGGGAAATGATAAAAGTTAAAACAAGTTCTTAAACATGGAGAAACATTAGAAATATACCTTATTGGTAGTCTCGTTCATTCCAAATCTAGATATCTATCTTGTATAACAACCTACCACAGTCCCCCCCTCATAAATAAGCCTCAGTTAAGTTTTCACTGCTAGTGCCTTCCCAATTGTTGGATATCATACAAACCCCACCCACCAGCACCCTTGGGTTTAGTTATTCTTTTCCACTATATTAAGGAAATGTTATATATTTCCTTTTTAGTTCTCCATGAGAAATGGAAGAAGTTCATTCTAATATTTTCCAACATCTCCACAAGAATGTAAGCTAATGAATGTTGGTAAACAAGAATTGTTTCCAATAATGATTTAACAAAAGTAAGCCTTTCTACTATGAACAACCACCTAGTGCACCAATTTGTAATCCTTCTCTTAATTTTCTGATATAATCAAGCACAGTCCTAGAATTCATATTAACATAAAACACATGTTCTTTAGGCGATGGTTGAAAAGTATTATAGAGTATGAAAAAAATTGAAAATCGTATCCTCTTGTCCTTCGTGCACTTTGTTTGGAAAGAAAATATTTACGAGTATGTATTTCCATGCCAATTGCAAAGCAATACAATTGATTAAAATATTTTCCTCCTATGGTATCTCTACACTTCCTTATATATGCACAGTGTATAAGTAGGAGATAAATAGTTTCTCTATTACACTTGCAAAGTGAAAAGAGGCCAGGACCTTGTCATGCCCATTTATACAGTACCTCCCAGAAACACTTTGTTGGCTAAAGTGAGTGACATGTAAACATGTGTTTTCATGTTAGCTTTCACCTTCCAAATTGGCCTTCACCACTAAAAATTTCTCACCAATTTCATCACCAAAATTTTCTCTATAACCTGGCCTGGTAGTGAAATAATTTGTAGCAATATTTTTAGACCATTTAAAGGAATCATATTTATCCCTTGGTCTAAAAAAGGATAAAATCATTTGCTAAGTGTATAGATTCCATGAAACTGTATCTGGTCCCACCATATTTACATGCTCAGTTTTCTTACAGCCTTGCTCCAAAATATTAGTGGTTAATGGCTCTGCATTATCAGTAGTGAAGAGTAAAGCTTTGGTCTTGAATTATATTTTGAACCATCTGTGTTGAGTGTGATTTTTTCCACAGCACACCCAAGGTTATGTTCACAATATAACTCTTTTTCCATCCCCTCTTCTCTAGGACATCTAATTTATCTAGCAAGGGAAATGATAAAAGTTAAAACAATTGCTTTCAAAACTCTAGAAACATTAGAAATAGACCTTACAGGTAATCTCGTTCATTCAATATATATATATATATATATATATATATATATATATATGTTGTATAACATCCTACCACAGCCCCCCCTCAGAAATAAGCCCATGCTAAGTTTTCACTACTAGTGCCTTTCCAATTGTTGGATATCTTACAAACCCCACCCACCAACACCCTTGGGTTTAGCTATTCCTTTCCAATATACTAAGGCAATGTTATCTCTTTCCTTTTTAGTTCTCCATGAGAAATGGAAGCAGTTAATTTTAAGCTAATGAATGTTGGTAAATAGGAATTGTTTCCAATATTGATTCAAGAAAACTAAGCATTTCAGCTATGAACAACGACCTAGTGCACCAATTTGTAATCCTTCTCTCAATTTTCTGATATAACCAAGTACAGTCCTGGAATTCATATTAACATAAAACACATGTTCTTTAGGAGATAGTTGAAAGGTATTATAGAGTATGAAAAAAATCTAAAAATTGTCTCCTCTTGTCCTTGGTGCATTTTTTTTAGAGAGAAAAGATTTTAGAGTATGTATTTCCATGCCAGTTGCAAAAATTTATTAAAAATTTTTCCTGCCATAGTATATCCACACCTCCTTATATATGCATAGTGTACGAGTAGGAGATAAATAGTTTCTCTATTACACTTGCAAAGTGAAAAGAGGATAGGACCTTTCCATGCCCATTTCTGCAGTACCTCCTAGATCACTTTTTTGGCTAAAGTGAGCCACATGTAAACATGTGTTTTCATCTGATATTTCACCTTCCAAATGGACCTTCACCACTAAACATTTCTCACCAATTTCATCACCAAAATTTTCTCTATAACATGGCCCGACAATGAAATAATCTGTATCAATACCTTGCCATGCCCATTTTTGCAGTACCTACCAAACAACCTTTGTTGGCTAAAGCGAGCCACATGTAAACATGTGTTTTCATCTTAGCTTTCACCTTCCAAATGGGCCTTCATCACTAAACATTTCTCACCAATTTCATCACCAAAACTTTCTCTATAACCTGGCTTGGCAATGAAATAATCTGTAGCAATATTTTTAGACCATTTAAAGGAATCATATATATCCCTCAGTCTAAAAAAGGACAAAAATAGCTATTGAGTGTAAAATAACCATGGAAATATTAACATAATAAATGGAGTAACTTGATGCAAACAAAATTACCTTTAGCTATTGGATTTTTGTCATTGTTATTTTTTTCATAGTACTGTACAATTAGATTTTGTCTTGATGTAGTTTTTCATTGGATTAGGCCTCTTTCTCATTGCTATTTTTGTCCTCAAACATTGGATTTTTTTCAATATGTTGGAGAACTTTTTGTGAGTGAAATTTATAATTTTTCAACATTTGAAGATAGTTGTTTTCACCAAAATATTTTTTTTTAAGAAAGCAAAAAAGATAAAGTGGGAAATTTATATCTATGTGGAAAATTATTGGATGATCATATTAATAAAAAAATTCACTGAATTTTGGAAATGAAACAAATTAATTTTATGAAAGCTTTGCAGTTAAAATTTACACAAGGGACAATTAAAGGCTAGAATTCAAGATTAATATTGGAGAAGAAACATTGGGGATAGATATCATCCTTACAATCATGGAGAATAAGTTAAAGGTTTGAATATTTGTGTTGGAAATGGGGAGATAGAGTCTAATGAGTACAAATAAAGTATAGAATCTTTATAATTGGTAGAAATGACGAGGAGCTTGAAGTAAGAGGTGTGAGATATAACATTGATAATACAAGAATGCTAAGGTCTCAAGACACTTAAATTAGTTTTAGAGGCAAATAAAGAATGATTCACTAATATAAAGCTTAAATCAATTAGAGGAAAATGAAGAATGGATCAAGTTTGTGGCAAGAGGGGGAACACAAATCATATTCAATATAGGGGGTCTCAAGGAAGCCTATATGCACATAAGAAGTATTATTACATTTCAAAACATCACCACTCACCATATTATTCAATGAAAATAAAAATTTCTCACATTTGAAGACCCAAAGAGTAGCCTGGAAGTACCTTTTTGAGCTTTACGTAGGTAAAGATACATAGGTTCTTCACTGGGTCACTTGCATTCTATAAAGACAATATTTGATGTGATGGGCCCAAAAATCTTGATTAAACAATCAAGAAGAAAAACTACTTGTATGATTAGAACTTGGGTGAATTAGATTTTTGAAAGAACGAAAAAGATCGAACAAAGAAGGGAATTAAACTTCTTTTCATTAAAAATAATCCTAATACATTGTTAAAGTCAACCAATCTAACCCATTGAGTGATGGCGATATAACCCATTGATTTATATGCATTTGATATTTTGGGTTGTAACCTTGGTTATAGATAGTGGTATTTCATATAGAGGATCTAGACTTGTGCTTGAACATCTTATTTGGTGCAAACATATTCATAAAGATTCATCATTTGATTTTTCATCGTCATATAGATCAATTTATATGTCATTTTATATACATGCACATAATCAATATTCCTAAAACATGGTTGATCTGTGTATGCCTTAGACCATTAAATGCCACAAATCATAGTGAGATGTGCTTGACTATAGATTGAGTAATCACATTGTGAGAATACTAATATGCATCTCCTATGTGTATCAAAAGAAGAAAGGTGCATTGTAAAATGCATGTGGGGTCATAAGAGATGCATCATGTCATTATGCTAGGGATATAAATATAGAAGGGTGTAAAAAATGTTAATGAAAAAATGGATACTTACAATATCTAGTGAAAGTGGAGGTTTTTTAAAATGGGGAAATGTATTAGGTTAGTATTGGTAGGGGTTTAAATAAAGTGATTGCTAGAGGTATTTTCCAATATGTAGTCAAATTAAGGGTATTATTTAGTATGCCATGAACGCACATGCTATGTCAAAGGTTCATTGAGTGAATCCCCCATGATTGGATCCTTGCCAAAATACCAATATCATCATTATAAAGGAGAAGAGCTATGACTATACTAGTGAGTGTGGGGTCAACACAACACGGATCTTCCAAACACTCTTCTAGGGTATCAATGTATATATTAAAAAGGGTAGAGGATAAGAGACACACTTGATTGACTCCAATATTACATATAAATTCTTCTGATCAACCCTCAATGGTACTAAAATTAGTAATAAATTTATGATATAGCCTTGTTATTACAACCCTCAACATGAGAGGAACCATTCTCTCTTCCAACTTCTGCCATGGTTGGATCCTAGGAATGGTGTCAATTTTTTTTACAAATTCAATGAAACAATAGAAGAGATCAATTTTATTATTGTGACATTCCTATGCAATGATCCTGATAGTAACAATGTGGTCCAAAGTTGAATGATATCTCCTAAAACAAGCTTGGTCATCAACTCTTTTATTGTGGCCTTCTATCCATAGTCTAATCTTCTTTTCTAAAATAATTCTATTGATCCAGGTGGATCGAACAAGTCCAAGTACAAGTGGCTTGAGTACAAGGGATCAAAAATCAAAGTGTTTGGAATGTGGCAAACTTAATGTCAAGTTTTAGATCTCGTCTTTTTGATTCCAACGACGCACGCGACACTCAATTCCGAGTCTATATGAAGGAGTTAGGAGAAGTCAAAGTTTGAAGTTTGACTTGGTGACTAGGCAAGCTTAAGGAAGCAACAATTTTTCTAGAACCAGGCCACCGGATTCCGACCAACTCAGGCCAGATTCTGGGTGAATTTTTGGGATGGTAATCCTTCAGTCAAAATCCAGAAAATTAGAAAAGACCAGTTTGTTTTAAAAATTTTAAAAAATATTCTAAAAAATGGTAAGGCGGGCCATGACCCCCACTCTACCCCAACGGTCATAACAACAATGTATTTTTAATGGGGGTCAGCAGTGGTCATGACCCCATAACAGACCACCAAACCTCAAACAATGGTAACCATACATATTATGGGGGTGGGGGTTTTTAACCCCACCGCCCACCATCCCATAGTACTCCTATTAAATACAACAGCTGGTGGGATATGTTGGGTAGGCTGCCCAATGTGGGCCCGACCCCCCCCAACCACCTCATTTAAAATTTTCGACAAGTTTACAAAAAAAAATGCGGATTCTTTATAACAGGTTTTCGTTTAAATTCGGAGGGGTCAGGGTTTGACCACCCGTCCTCCTCCACACAGCTGGGATTTTAAACCAACTCATCTAAACAAACTCTTTGTAAACTTCGCCAGCCCAACATTATAAAAACCTTCATTTTTGCAGTGTGCCCAGGGTAGACAGGATTGGGCACGGAAACCAAGGCAGCGGAACCATGAGCAGTGTGCAGGAGGGGGGCAGAACCATGATCTGAGCCATTTTCCAGAGCGGTTATATTTTCACTTTGTCAGATGAAGGAAAGTTTTATATGGATTTTGCACTACTCGACGCCACAAATCTAATGGTGTTGTCCATTTATTCATCAGAGGTCTGAAATTTTTGGGCACTTTCAGCCATGGAGGTATAAGGGTGTTATTTCTCATTTTTGTACTTGTACTTTCATTTTTGCCACTTAATGAAGAAAAGGGCCTCCCCACTATTTGAGAAGGGCCTAGAGACATAGTCCCTCCTGGACGAACTCCAACATCAATTTTGTGTCTTCTTGCATGATGTTAAATGCTTCTCCCTTCTTATGTTTATTTCTTTAAATTTTCTTTTTTTAAGTTACAATTTTCACATGTAGTTATTTAACACGTCTCAAGAAAAATATTTTGGATCAAGTGGTATGAGAGAAGGTGCTTGCAGATGTGAATTACATGCTTGTATGCTAACTAGAAACAGGCTACGAACAGGTGAAGGGACACTACAGGCTTTTGATCTCGAAGAAGGATGTGCACATCAGAGAAGGAACATGAGTGATGAGGAGTGACATGAAGCGGAGGTCAACTTCCGCAAGACCTTCTACACCATGGCAGATTGGGTTGAGAAATTGTTCTCAAGACTTGAGAAGTTAGAGAAAACAAGGGAGCATGTTTCAAAAGGAGAAGTTTCAATGCATGGAGGCGGTGGAGGAGACCCACCTCCTTCAGGAAATTAAAATCCTTCCTCCTCTTCTCACCATCGTAATAAAAATTCTGGAAATGCATCTAATAAACCTTTCTTTAATTTAGATGTTAAATTTGATCTACCAATGTTTAATGGTGAAAGTAATGTAGATAAGCTTAACAATTGGATTAGGAAGCTTGAACTCTACTTCAGGATTCAACAGATTATGGAGGATGAGGCAAAGATCCAGTTGGCTTCTCTTCGATTGAGTGGCACAGCTCTCATCTAGTGGGAGAGAAAAGTTCGAGGCAACAGTAATTTGGATAACCTTCTTTCCTCCTAGTCAGATTTTATTTCTACACTTAAAGATCAATTATATCCCTTAGGTTATAAGCATAAATTCTTAATGGAGAGGCAGTACCTAAGGCAAGGTAAAGGACAAAACATGCAAAGCTTTACTGAGGAATTTAAAAAACAAGCACTAAGTTTGGGCATTTCATTAGATTCTCCTGAAGCTATAACTAAGTACATTGGTTCATCACATAGTTACATTATACATTCATTGTTAATGTTTGAACCTACTACCATTGACTCGGCCGGTGTAAATGCCATTCATCTTTAAAACAGGGGCAGAAATGATAAGGATGATCATTCAAAGAAACCACCTTTCAAACCTTCAAATGGAAAATTCAAAGGGAAAGGAAAAGAAGACGACATCAGTGAAGAAGGATGAAAGAGAACAGCCTTATTGCACTCACTACAAAAGGCAAGTTCATGATGACGATCATTGTTGGAAGTTGTTCCCAGAAAAGAAGTCGAAGAGATATGGAGGAAAGGGTAAGAAAAATACGGTAGCAGCCATGCAGCAAGACCTTGGATCTGACTCTGGCGATGAGGCATTGATCACAACAACATGCACGAAAGGTACTCATTCTCTTCATGTTAATTTTGAATCGCATGAAAGAACTATTTCATCAAATGAGCCTCTTCCTAATGAACGAAATAGAATTGAGTTGTTTCATATTAGACTTGTCATAAATCATACAAAAGTAGAAACTATATTTGATTCAGGCTCTCAAGAAAATTTAATCTCAAAATCCTTGGCTAAAAAGTTAGGCTTAGAAGTTAAGCCTCATCTGAAACCTTATCTGCTTGGATGGATACATGACAAAGTAAAACTAAATGTAACCAAGAAATGTAAGGTTAAATTTGTAATTTCTTCTAAGCTGGTGGATGAAGTAGAACTGGATGTCATACCATTGGATATATGTGGTATCATGTTAGGGAGTCCCTATCTTTACGACAGGAAAGCCGTTTTATTTCAACATGAAAATAAATACAAAATCACAAAAGATGGGGTAGAGTACATTGTAAGAGCTCATCAAACCAAAGTTAGTGCCAGTCTTGTAAGTGCAGGATAAATGAAGAGATTGGTGAATTCCAGCAAGGGGTGTTTGTTCATGGTTGTGAGAGCAAGAGATGAAGAAATATATAATGATTTCCGAGGATGTGATCCGGCTCATAAACAGGAATTGTGTGATTTTATTTCTAACTATGATGAGTTGTTTCAGGAACTCGGAGGATTGCCTCCAAAATGAGAGATCCAACATGATATCCATTTGCAGCATGATGCTCCATTACCAAATATTGGCATGTACAGGATGTCGTCTATCGAGATGGAGGAAATCAAAAAATAGGTACTGGTCAATTTTCCGTAATGGTCAATTGAAAATAGGCCCCTCCAAAGTTGAGGTGATTGTAAAATGGCCTAAGCCTGCCAATGTAATAGAGGTCCATAGTTTTCTAGGTGCAGTATAGTACTGAAGGAGATTCATTGCCAACTTCTTCATTATTTCATCACCCTTACACGCACTGAAAAGTATCAAACAAGCCTGTCAATGGGGAGGAAAGCAACAGAAGTCCTTCAAAGCATTGAAAGCGAAAATCAGCACCGCACCATTCATGGCTTTAGCCGATCTCCAGCAGCCTTTTGAGATTGAAACTGATGCCAATGGGTACACCATGGGAGCTGTATTGTTGCAGCAAAAGAAGCTGATATGTTACCATTCAGAGAAGTTCTCCCAGGATGTAATCAATTACCCCACTTACGACAAGGAACTGTATGCCTTGGTCTAAAGTGTGAAAAAGTGGAAACACCACCTAATCAGCAAGGAAACCATCATCCATATAGATCATCATCCCTTGCAATACCTTCAATCATAGACCAAGCTACAACAGTCTCATCATTTCAGGTGGATGGGGTTTCTACAACAGTTTCATCTAGTAATAAAGTATAAGAA
Organism: Pinus albicaulis; assembly: GCA_034641835.2. NCBI lineage: Eukaryota > Viridiplantae > Streptophyta > Pinopsida > Pinales > Pinaceae > Pinus > Pinus albicaulis. The sequence goes on from CM076573.1 coordinate 956,361,736, forward strand.
GGGAACCAGTAACAAAGTAGCAGATATGCTCTCTCGCCCTCCTATTGCTTCTTCTATTTTTTTGCATAATGCGTCATTGTCTTTTGAAATTTATGATGAACAATACGCTAATGATGATGAATTTAAAGCAATATATGAAAAACTAACTCATGGTTCATAGGTGGACAACTATCATTTGTAGGGGAAGTTGTTGTATCACCTTGGAAAATTGTGCATACCCATAGCAAAAAGGGTACATGTAATTCGAGAGGTGCATACCTCTCTTGTGTTCCCTAAACTATGAGTCTAGCCTCTTCACAAGGATGTTCCCAAAATTTCGGTTGTATTAGGGCAAGCATGGATGGCTTGAGAGCCCAACTAAGTTTCTTCCATTCTGGTTGTCCCACCTTCGATAGACATGTGTCTAATTACTCCAATTTACAAATGTCTACGACTGACTTTTCTCATTGTAATTCAAGTCCAAGTGAAAAGAGCTTAACCCCTCTTCCCTCTCCTTCCTTCACTTCCCATGGGCGCTTATGCTACAGAATGAAATAAGGCTCTTTTCAAGAAAGGATTGTTGCTTTGACCATTATTTTGGTCTAAGGAGGTATTGGTGCATAAAATATCATATATTTTCTCTAGTTAAACAATAAATTTTTGGGTACTTTCTAGGGTCTCTTCAAGACAACACATCTTGTCACATACCAAAGCAGGAAAATAGGGATGTTACATGAACATTTGGTTAATCATGTCTTTCCAAATATTTCACCTCAACAAATTTGGCCCAAAAATACTATAACCATAGACTTGGAAGACAATAGTTGAAGCTAATACTTGAAACGATTTTCCCACCCTTTTTTTTTAAGCAATCTTTGCAACTACTCCCAATAAAATTCCCCAACATAATTTTTTTTTAAAGAAATGACAATTTTCCGTATTTATTTATGAACTGAAATGGCTAGAGAGCACACTCATTTGATAAAGAGATCATGAATAGTGGATTTGAATCTCATGAAATTGCTAAATTTTGGTATGCTTTAATAACCCTTAACTTATTCTTTAGCGAAAACAACATTGCTACCTTACCTTGCGACTAATTATGATGCACCAAGTTCACCCATAGATGGATAAATTGACCCCTTTATAGTAGTGAACCCTTGCAACATTTAATTCGACCAACCCCTGTTACTATTAATTTGACCCATTGGATGGGAGTTAGGTTGCCTCCAATTATTAGTATGATTGTTCTACATTGTTTCCTTCTCCCACTCGGCTACTAGGTATCAATTAGATGGGTAGTCAAACTCAACCCTGCACTAAAAGTAGCCTTACTCCTGTGCACGGTTCCACGTATCAATGACTATAATGCTTTCCTATTCCTATTTGACTTCTTCAAGAGTTGGGTCCCTTCATCCGCTTTTCTTGTGGAGCGAAAGGTCAACCCTAAAGTGCGTCGCAAAGAAAATACTTTGACTAATAAATTGAAATCTCTTAATCACCAATACATAAATATCATGCAAGCATAATTAGCTAAATAGGGAGCAATTATTTTAATTAAATATTCAGAGCATGTGTAAATAATCCCAAGCATGAATCGTTGTTATGCCAATCATCCCAATCAAATGGCTTAGACAAAATCATAAAAAAAATAATTGGGCACCCACCATGGAACTTCGCCCTTATGATCTTCTCCAAATGCTTCTTACCAAACACTTGAACAGACCCACCGTTAAAATTGCACGATGGAATTTTATTTTCCCGAGCACTTAATAAAATAATTATAGTTCTGTTGCTACTGAGAAAGAGGGTTCCTCGGTTATGATTGTTAAAATAATTAATTAACTCACACATGCAGATTTAGACAATCAGTTAAGTAAGCATTGAGTGAGTCGAGTTGTGTGATAGATGAATTTGGTAAGTGAGTTAGAGAGTCAGTTAAGTGATTGATGGTCAAGTCTAGTTATGTAAGTGTGTGCATGTCAAGTGAGTCAAGGTAAATACCTTTCATTGGGTTCATTGTATTAAATGAGTGAGATTGAATTTCATTTGATTAATAGAAGAGTCGCAACTCATGTGTGTTTCGTGTGTGAAATACTTGTGTTATTTGTGACTTTACTCTTCTTCCTTTCCAGCAAATTGGTATCAGAGATGAGGAACGATTACAAGATCTATGAGTTGTGCAGAGCCCATGAGAAAAGAGCGAAAAGCAAAAGGCTAGAAATTGAAAAAAAAATTGCAAAATCATTGAATAGATAAAGAGTGCGCAGATCCGCATGTTTTTAGTGCAAAAAACGCATAGGTATGCACTTTTTTAGTTCAAAAATTGTGAAAATAATGTGAAACTTACAATTTCCCCAAAATCAAGTTTATTGTGTGATTTCTTCGCGTCGGCGGGTGCGCAATCAGGTTTTAAGATAAAATCCAGACCACTGTGAGCAAAAGCGGTCATCACTTCTGACTCCTTATTAAACAAAAAGTCAAACATGTGGAAAGTTCTAAAAGGATTCGTATCAACCCTTTTTAAATGTTTGATTTTTTTTCAATAGGTTATTGCATAGAGCACGTGGACTTTTGTTTAAATATTTTTTGAAGGACTTTTTACAAAAGGGTTTTCATAGTAAGGCCTTTATATAAAAAAAATTTTAAGTATTTTTTATAATATTTTAAAAGAAAGGGATTTTTTAAAAAGGTTTTTGAAAAGTGAAATATTATAAAAACTTTTTTATATAAAAGAAAATAAATAAGGGTTTTTATTGAAAGGGGTTTTCTTTTAAAGGATTTTTTCAAAACTCATAAGAGAAAGAATTTAGGGTTTTATGAGAGAAGATTATTTTGAAGCAAGATTGCCACATCGAGTTCCCAGCCACAACTTCCTTCTTTCACAGGGAAATATTATGATTTGTGGGCCATTAAAATGGAGACCATGTTAAAAGTGCATGATATTTGGGATCATGTCAAGTTTGGGTTTGCAGAACCTCAGAATGATGCAGAAGAACGAGTCCTCAGTAATGCAGAGAGGGAACAATGGAAGAAACACAAAAGAAACAATGCACAAGTGTTGCTTCTTATCCAGTAGGGAGTGGACCGAGTAGTGTTCCAAAATATAATGATCACATCTTCATCAAAGGAATCATGGGAAACTTTGGCAACAAGCTATCAAGGTATGGAAAAAGTCAATATCGTTAAATTGCAAAATACTAGGAGAGATTTTGAAATTCTGCAAATGAGGGAGACAGAGGACATCGATTATTTCATGAATCAGGTCATATTTGTAGTAAATTAGTTAAAAATATATGGTGAAGACATTAAAAATAAAATATTTATTGAGAAGGTCCTTAGATCTTTGTCTACCAAGTTTGGTGTTGTGGTAGCAGCCATAGAAGAAGCCAAGGATTTGGAAAAACTGACAGTTGATGGGATCACTTCTATCGCATGAGGCAAGGATAGAAAGAAATAAGGATTCCACTTTAGAAAGTTCTTTCAAAAGTGAAGTTTCTATTTCAAGAGGTTGAGGCAGAGGACGAGTGAGAAGCTATGGTGGTCAGAGAGATTGCTGGGAAGAGCATGAGCATCAAAGTGTAAGCAGCAGTAGCAGAAGCTTTTACAATAATCAAAGGTTTGACAAATCAAAGGTGAAATGTTATTATTGCAATAAATTTGGTCACTATGCTCATGATTGCAGGAAGAAGATAACTGATCAAGGAAATTAGAGAGCTAATGTTAATATAGAGAATGCTAACTCCATGTTCCTAGCTTTCACACCATGCATGAATCATCTGATAAGGTGTGGCTATTAGATAGTGGTTGTAGTAACCACATGATAGGCAATAAGAATTTGGTTGCAAATTTGGATCAATCAATGAAGATAGAGGTAAATTTGGGGACTGAAAATACTGTGGATGTAGATGGAAAAGGAGTGGTCAACATTCTGACCAAGTAGGGGGAGCCAAAGAAAATCTCAGAGGTATATTATGTTCCTGGTCTCAAACACAATTTGATAAGTGTTGGTCAATTGACGCAGAAAGGATACAAAGTTATATTTCAGGGGCAAGAGTGTGTTATTTATGACAAATCCCTAAGCAAGCAATTGATAGCAAAGGTGAAAATGATGAGGAACAGACTCTTTCCTCTAATTATGAACTACAATGATCAGGTTAGTTCTTTTACAATTGCATGTTTTAATGATTACTGGTTATGGAACTTTCGGTTTGGACACTTGAATTTTTCCAGTTTAAGATTGTTACAGCAGAAACGGATGGTCAGAGGATTACCTCCCATCAAGGAACCTACTAGTACTTGTGAGTGTTGCATCTTGGTAAAGCAACACCGTGAAATTTTTTTGAAGGGAGTTTCATACAGAGCAAAGAAACCACTTGAGTTGGTTCATACGGACTTGTGTTGACCTATGAAGACACAGTGGATTTGTGGAAGTTGTTACTTCCTTAATTTTATTGACAACAATAGCAGAAATACTTGGGCTTACTTCTTGAAGCAGAATTCTGAAACTTTTGCAAAGTTCAAAGAGTTCAAAGCCTTAGCAGAAAACCAAAGTGATCGGTAAATCAAGGTATTAATATCATATTGTGCTGGAGAATATGATTTGAAAGCATTGCATGAGTACTGCAAACAACATGGAATCAGAAGACAATTTACAACCAGATACACACCACAGCAGAATGGTGTAACAGAGAGAAAGAACAGAAAAATCATGAACATGACAAGGAGCATGTTGAAAGCAAGAAATTTATCCAATGAGTATTGGGCAGAAGCAGTTGCATGTGTTGTTCATGTGATAGACAGATCTCCTACATCATATTCTGATGAACAGAGTAACAGAAGAAGCATGTTCAGGTATTTCATGCAGTGTATCTCATTTCAGAGTTTTTGGATGTGTAGCCTATGCACATTTGCCTAAGAAGATATGAGGAAAATTGGATGATCAAAGTGAAAATTGCATATTTACTGGTTATAGTGATCAGCCAAAAGCCTACAAATTCTATAACCATGTCACGAAGAAGACAATAATTAGTAGGGATGTTGTGTTCAAATAACAAGAGTCATGGAATGGAACTGTAGACAAAAAAATCAATGCACAAGCACCATTGCTGGAAGAGGATGATGTATTAGAAAAGGAACAACAAGAATCAAAAGAGCAGACACCAAATAGACTCACACTAGTAAGGACTCCAAGGTTTTCAAAGCAGCATGGATCTTAAAGCAGATCAACAGACCCAAATTCTCCAAGCATCCAATCAAGTAATGAATCAATCAATGGTAAGAGAAATATTAGAAGTCTAAAATATATTTATGATGATTTTGATGTTAGTTCAAATTTTGCATTTTTGTCATTCCAACCTTCTTCGTTTGAAGAAGCAATCAGAGATGAAAATTGGGTGCAAGCCATAGATGAAGAGATTCATTTTATTGAAAAGAATGATACATGGGATTTGGTTAATTTTCCAAAGGAAAAAAACCTCATTGGTGTGAAGTGGGTGTACAAGACTAGGTTGAATGAGAAAGGTGAAATTGACATATTTAAATCAAGACTTGTAGCAAAAGGATTCTCACAGCAACCGGGAATAGACTTTGGAGAAATTTTTTCTCCAATAGCCAGACTTGATATGGTAAGATCAGTTCTAGTGACGGCAGCTCAGAACAAGTGGAAAGTATATCAGATGGATGTCAAATTAGCCTTCCATAATGGAATTCTAGAAGAAGAAATTTATGTGTAGTAGACTCCAGGTTATGAAGTTGAAGGTAAAGAAGATAAAATTTACAGGTTGAAGAAAGCGCTCTATGGACTAAAGCAAGCAACTAGAGCATGGTATAACGGAATCGAAATTTACATGATTAAGAATGGATTTTGCAGAAGAAGCATTGAGCCTACCTTGTACACAAAGGTAAATGAGCATGGACAGATTCTGATTTTTTTCTTATATGTTGATGATATGATTTTTACAAGTCATCTTGAGTTAGATGAATTTGAAGCAGCCATGATGAAAGAATTTGAGATGACATATCTTGGTCTCATGAAATATTTTCTTGTCATTGAAGTTGAGCAATCTGAAAAAGAAACTTTTATTTGTCAAAATAAATATGCAAGAGATTCATTGAAAATATTCAGGATGGATAATTGAAAACCTGTACCTACAGCAGTTGCAACAAGTACAAGGTTAAGAATGATGAAGGATCAAATGTCAATCCAAATCTATTCAAAAGATTGGTTGGCAGCCTCATGTATCTCACAACTACAAGACCATATATTATGCAAGGAGTGAGTTTGATTTCCAGATTTATGGATACACCAAAAGACACACATTGGAGTGCACGAAAAAGAATTCTGAGATACATAGCAAGAACCAGAGATTGTGGCATAATGTATGCAAGTATAGAAAATAAATATTTGATTGGATTTACAGATAGTGATTTTGCAGGTAGTTTGGATGATAGGAAGAGCAAATCCGGTTATGTGTTCCATATTGGTTCAAGTGTGATTTCATGGGCATATAAGAAGCATCCTATTGTGACACTATCCTCAGCAGAAGCAGAATATGTAGCAGCAACTTCAGCAGCATGTCAAGCAGTATGGTTAAGAAGAGAATTGGATGGACTCAAGAAGAAACAACAAGGATCAATAGCGATATATTGTGACAACATCAACGATTGCAATATCCAAGAATAGTGTGTTTCATCAAAAGAGAAATCATATTGATACTATATATAAATTTATTAGAGAACTTGTGAGCAATGGAGAAGTTCACTTGAAGCCTTGTAAATCTAGTGATCAATTGTCTGATGTATTTACAAAGCCATTAGCAATAGATGTGTTTGAGTTTCACAAAAGAAACTTGGGTTTTGTAAGTATAGCTGAGACATAGACCAACAGGCATGTTTGAGTTTTCATGAGTTATTGTTTTAGTTTAGCGGTCGTAATTAAGGGGGAGTGTTAAAATAGTTAATTAACTCTCACATGCAAAGTTACAAAATCAGTTAAGTAAGCGTTGAGTAAGTCGGGTTGTGTCATAGATGAATTTGGTAAATGAGTTAGAGAGTTAGTTAAGTGAGTGATGGTCAAGTCAAGTTATGTAAGTGTGTGCATGTCAAGTACCGTTCATCGGTTTCATGGTATTAAATGAATGAGATTGAAGTTTGTTTGATTAAAAGAAGAGCCACAACTCGTGTGTGTTTCATGTGTGAAATACTTGTGTTATTTGTGCCTTCACTCTCCTGCCTTTACAACAATGATTTAGATGTGATATGTTGTGAATATCTTATATTCCCTCCATGTGATATCTGTTGGCTCCACAATATGTTATGTAGGATTTCACAACATCCTCTATTGTGAACTAAGATGTCCCTTCGTTTCGTATGGTGGATCCATGCAAACGTATGGCCCCTTGTTGATATGGTGCTCTTAAGCGATGGACTCCTATGATATGAACAATGGTCTCTCATTTATTTGTTTATTGTATGAGTGTCCTCCCTATGTTATCTTCCTTGCATATCAGTTGTCACGCTTGGCCATGTTGGTCTCGCACATGCCTGCTCAAATGAAAACCACTCAGATCAACCTCATGTTCTACATCGACATTCTTCTATGTTTTCCAACTGATGACTCTATCTTGATCTCATATTAATTCACCAATTTTTTCCTCTCTAATTAAGCACCCAGGTTGTACACCTTTTGTCGACCTAAAAATCAACTAGAGCATTTTCCAACAAGCACGTTGGTGCATTGACTGTTTCCTCAATCAGCTTATTCGATCTATTACGTGCTTGTTTCAACAAGACAATATTCTTATGCCTTGAGAAGCATGTGATTTCTAAGGACTATTGTCGACCTAGCTTTATTGGATCACGTCCCAACAATATTGGTCGACTAGTGTAAAGTCCATGATTTGATGTTTCATTGCCATGATTTTCATTTTCTACATGAATTGGCCCAGAGCATGGTTGATGAATTTGGTCCTGTGTTGTCGGCATGCAATATCGGTCAATCACTCCAACGAATGCCCCAATGCCTCCGATTTTCTAGATCTATGACGTCGTCCCAACCCTTGCAACCCGTTGGAATAACGTTTGTGCTCTTACCACGGCATCCCCTCAAACCCAAAAACGATAATTGCCAAAACCCCATAAAAGTTTATTATTTTATAATTATTATTATTATTATTATCATCATCATCATCATCATTATTATCATTATTATTATTATGTAATTGACCTCCTCTGCTACAGGGATATCTCAGCCTCTTGAGAATATCAATCTCTTTGATCTCCCACAAGAAGGGTTAATTCCAAAAAATAAATCTTCTGTAGATAAAAAATTTCAGCCAACTAGGGTAGTTACAGAAAACCACTTAAATTGGACAAGTTACTAACTAGGGTGATTATGGAGAATCCCCGAAAACTATTTTCTCATGACCCTCAATCTGTAATAAAAACACCCTCAGGCTGGCAGGATGCATAGCTCTGATACCACTATAAGATCCTAAACAGCAAGATTTTTAATAGATCTAGCGCACATGAGTGTTATAATTAAAATGTTTGCAATAAAAAACATCGAACACAAAAGGGATCTGAAATTGCAACCAGGCTTATTTATATTAATAACTGAAAGAAAATATACATGATCATACAAGTCATATTGAAGCCCCTACCAATGGAATGTACGATTTCTCAACAATGACTAATCTAAGACACTGAATCCCACTTGTGAATCCTGGATGGATCCATCACACAAATTTCACCGCAGGTTTTTCGTCACGGGATCAAGCTAGAACTGGCCACACCAAATTCTCAACAAACACCCAATAAGATAGAAAAAATCAATATGATCCAAATTCCTAGCTCCTATCCCCTTTTATAGGCTTGATGGACTCTCTAGAAACCTTATTTTTTTGTTTTCCCTCGAAAAATGAAGGAAACTACCATCGGAAAATACCATGGGAAAATCCATGGTAAATACCATGGGAAGATTTCATCCATTTTGACCATATCAAGAAAATGGGATATTACAAAGTACGAGACTAGCCTTAGTTGTCGATTCCCCTAGAAACCAAATATTAGCAATCTATATTTTTTAACATTTTATTTCTATGTTTGAAAAGAATTAAGAGAAGCATTCCAAGATCATCATAGTTTTGTTGAATTAAAAAGTCGAGAAGGTTGGTATTGTGACAAATATTTTGAAAAATACATCAAAGGTGAGTACAAGATGGACAATCTAAAAGAAATTTATTTTCATCTTCAACCCTCTTAGTGTTAGGTGAAAAATTATTTCATCCCATGGTAATGCCCAATTTCACTCTAGAGCTCATGAGAATTTGTTCTTGTTTTAGTAAAATTCACTGTCTTCTTAATTTTAGTCAAGATACATATATAATTTTGATATTCAAGATTGGTATTGATTACTTCCTTATAGTATCTTAGTTTCCTTTCTCCCTCTTGCTCTTTATTACCCCCAATTTCTCTTTAAATTTTGAAGTAATAATGTTTTTAATATTATCCTTATTCTGTAAAATGACCTCCTTTATCCCTTAATTGTCTATCCAAGATTGGCCATCCTTATGCCATGCTTGCTTAAGGTAAACGCAGGGATTTTAGCTAGGCTTAGAATAAATTTTAGTAAATATCTTAGCTTCCATGTTGTTTAGGTTCCTCTTATACATAAGATATCTAGTGATAGTCATGCTTTCAATGAAGGAAAGATTTTCTTTAATAAAGAGGATAGGATAGGGGGTTTTATTTTAATCCTTAGAATGTAGGTTATAATTTCTTTTGGATTTGTTCCATCCTCTACATTTCTCTGGAGATATTGCAACCCCAGACCTCACATCATATAAAATAATAGGAGTGACAAGATTATTAAAGAGGACTCTTTTTTAATCTCATATTGAAAGTTTAGTTGGCCTACAATTGATTTCAAGCTCATATTAAGTTTTTTATTGTCCATTTATTATTTTCTCAATGTTGTGATTCCAATTGAACTCGTGATGTATATCAATGCCAAGATATTTTGTTAAGGAACTTCCTCCAAGTAGTTGATGTCCTATATGAAAGTATACTAAATGATATTTTTGGATGTAATTATCACGCCTTTAGTTTTAACAGTATTAATAGTCATACCCATCTTGGAGCATAAATCATGTAGGATACTTAGTATTTTTCCAAGATCATATTGGAATTTGGATACACGGGGGCGTGAATGAAAAAGAAATACTATATCACGTGCGTTCATATTGGGGTAAAAAAAAATAGAAAAACATAAAACATTATATTGACTATATAACAAGGGGTTAGTGGGTTTTTATTTATTATATAGGAAATATAAATATTTTAGGGTATTATTTTTTTATTTTTTGGGCCAAGCAGAGTTGGGTAAGGCCAAAAAAGAGAGAGCAGCCGACGGATATTGGACTTCCCTACAAATCTGTGACAGTATTCGACTTCTCTATGAAAGAGGGCAAGAGAATTTGAATTCGTTGTGAGAGAGGGAAAGAGAATTCAACTTCCCAATGAGAGCATTTGACTTCGCTGTGAGAGAGGGCAAGAGAATTCAACTTCCCTGTGAGATCATTCGACTTTGATGTGAGAGAGGGAAAGAACATTGGACTTCCTTTTGAGAGAGGGAAAGAGCATTCGACTTCCTTGTGACAGATCTCTGAGAGCATTTTACTTCCCTGTGAGAGAGGGCATTTGAATTCCACGACTTCCAATTGTGAGAGGCCATTCGACTTCTAAGAATTCATGCTTTAGATATGAGAGGGCCAATCTGGAGAGGGCATTCGACTATGAGACAAATCTGAGAGGGCCTTCGAAAGAGTTCACCCCTCGAGCCAATAGACGATATTGATTAAGTTCCACAGATTGAGAACTAAATACTTCTGTCAATGATGCTTTCCGAAGGTAGGACTCTCTCTTGCTTTATCGTTCTTTTTGTCCAACTTGTAACCATTTACTTACTTTCTCATTGTCCCCATACCACCCGAAGAGAAGACATTGAGCCAAGTTGTTATCATATGAGCATATTGATTTCACCATGTTTCCACCAGACGAAATATAGATTGAGCCAAGGTAGCACCAGATCATAGAGTTCAACATCAAATGATAATCGAGAGAGTGAGTACCCCATCAAAGGTTAGGTCCCTATAATACTAGTGTAGCCCCTTATTATTGTTAGTGTAGCCCCCTTATTATTATTGTTGTGAACATGTAGTCCGCATATTTTTATTATTGTGCCCCATAGAAGCCCACTATGGTTATTGTTGTGCCCTTACAATATTATTGTTATGACGGCTAGGATTATATTATAACCCCTTGGACTCCTATATGTAGAAAGGAGCTTTTTTCATTTGAATCATCCAATAATTTTTCATTTATGTAATGTAAACGAGGTTTCCCCCTCGAATAGGTTGATTTATAAGTCTTCGATCTATATTTTCTTCTATTTTGTGAGCCGGTTTCATAACATTTGGTATCAGAGCTTTGGATTCTAGGGTTTCGCTGCTGTAAACATGTCATCTTGGAATTTTCGCTATAATTGTTTTTCAACAGAATTTTGGAAGCTAAAAAAGAACCCATTTGTGTTGAAATTCGAAGGAACGTCATGTAAAAATTTCAAATCTTGGTTCGCTATATTTACAAAGATATGATCTAATGAAATTAGGATTTTTGGAGGCTCCAACATTTCATATCAAACAAGCGACTGAGGGAAAAAAATCATAACTTTCGTTTCAGACATCAGATTGGAATTATGTAGAAAGTGGCCACAAGCACACATACTTTAGTTTCTTGGGTACTAATTTCAGAGCTGAAAGTCAAAACAGTGACACGTGGAACTTCGTACAAGATTGATATTTTGAACTATCCCATCATTAGTTCATTGTGGGAGATAGGGCATAACTTTATTGTGAAGAATCCAAATTAGGTCTTACCTATGGAATTGGAAAGAAGACTCAGAGGGATACTATAGGACCAAAGATCAACTATGGGGGATCCGAAATTACATAAATACATCAATTTCAATATCGAGATCCTCAAAAGCAAGAAAAAGGTGTGTATTGTTTTTTAAAATTTCATAAGTCTTGCTTGAAAAATCATTGTGAAGTGATTCTAAGGGCATACTGAAGCATAGATATTAGTATTGGGTTATAAAATGCCCCCAAAAATAATTCCATGCCCATTAAGCCCTTAGAAGGATCTACTATGTCTCATGAAGAGGAATAAGTGAAACATGATATATCAAAATTATGAGACCAAGTGCAACAAATTTCACTCTTGCAAAGAGTAACAAAAAATAAAATGGAAGCTAAGATGGGTTTTGAAGAAAGACATGCATGAGTTGAAGAAAGCCGTGGAAGCTAAGATGGAGGGTTTGAAGAATGGCATGGGAGCTAATATGGATGGCGTGGAAGCTAAGATGGATAGCGTGGAAGCTAAGATTGATGGTATAGAAGGCAACATGGAAGATTTTAAGAAAGACATGGAAGGTTTGAAGGAATGTTTAGAAAAATTGCTACAATAAAAGCTTCCTAATGGTGAAAACATAGTAGAGAAAACTCATGATGAAAACAAAAGATATGTTAATTCTGATTTCATAGAATCTAATGTTGGATTTAAGACCCACCATATTCCAAAGATAGATATGAGGAAGTTTGATGGCAAGGATCTGATAACATGTATATTACAAATGGAGCAATACTTCAGCTCCATAATGTGAAAAACACACAAAAGGTATGCATTGCAACTTTATATTTAAAACAAAATCAGTTTGTATGGTATTGATGGCTTTGTTCTTGTAAACCAATAGTAACTTGGTCAATTTTTATAGAGGAAATGATAGCACATTATGAGGATACAAAGAGCGACATCTTCTTTATCCAATTGATAAATCTCAAACAAAAGGGTTCAATGATGGAGCACATTGAGGACTTCCAAAAATTGAATATAAGGGTAAATAATATTCCATAGGAACATAGGAATGATGTCTTCATAGGGAATTTAAAGGATAACATCCAACATCAGGTTCACCTTTGGGAACCTGATACATTGGAGAAGGCATTTAGGTTGGAAAGAAAAATTGAAAGAAAATTATGGCGACAAGGAATCCTACCACTCATAACTATAAATATGGAAGTGTTTCTACTCCTATACTTCCACAACATACAAGGTAGACACCACAAAAAATAGAAGAAAAAAGAGCAAAAGGGCTTTGCTATAGTTGTGATAAAAAATACACTAAATGTCATAAGTGTGGTGAGAAGAAATTATTTTACATATATTGTGAAAAGGAGGAAGAAAAGGAATAAGAAACTTTAAAAGAAGAGAATATACAACAGGAACCAACCCTAGAGGAAGAAGAAATGAATCCTACCATATCCTATAATGCATTGGCAACAATTACCACTCCTCAAACTCTCAAGATAGAAGGACATATCAAGAAGAAAAATGTAACAGTGCTTATTGATTCAAGTATTACCCATAATTTTATTCATTGTAAGGTAGCCAAGGAATTGAATTGCTTCCTATACCCAGCACTAGAGTGTCAAGTGATGGTTACAAATGGAGGAACTATAAATTGCTCTGGAAAGTTCCATAATATCAAGCTAACAATGGGGGAATATGTATTTAATATTCCAATGTTATGCATTCCAATGGGTGGTGCTGATGTTGTACTAGGAGTACAATGGTTACAATCTATGGGGATGGTAGCTTTTAATTTTCAAGAAATTTTCTTGAAACTTTTTTTCCAGAAGGAAAGGAAGTTTAATTATGGGGTATCATAGGGAAGCCGAGAAAGATAATCAACTCTAATGTCATGACAAAGATTTTTAAGAAATAACAAAGAGGCATAATTGCACAATTATGCTCACTAGAGGTTCAAACATCAAAATCATTTAGTTCTCCAGATCTCCAAAAAGTCTTGGACAATCATTCCAAGGTGTTTGAGACTCCCACCTAATCGTGAGCATGATCATGCTATTCATTTGATTCCAGGAAGTGTTCCTCCAAACATCAGGCCTTACAGATATCGTTATGCTCAAAAGATTAAGATTGGACGTATGGTTACAGAAATCCTAGAGGCTGGTATAACTCAACCTAACCAAAGTTCTTTCTCTACTCCATTAGTATTGGTGCACAAGAAGGATGAATCATGGCGTATGTTTCCAGATTATAGGGAGCTAAACAAGATCACTATTAAAGATAAATTTCCCATCCTCGTCATTGATGAATTATTGGATGAATTACAGGATGCAATTTTCTTTACCAAGATGGATCTACATTTTGGATATCATCAAATTAGAATGAATATTGAAGACATTTCGAAAACAACATTCAGGACACATGGGGGTCATTATGAATTTTTGGTCATTCCTTTTGGCCTTATTAATGCACCTTCCACATTTCAAGGTTTGATGAATTCCATATTCAAACCCTTCCTTAGAAAATTTGTGTTATTATTTTTTGATGATATACTAATCTATAGCAAGTATTGGAAGGATAATGTTAAACATATTGACATGGTGCTCAAACTATTTGAGGAGAAACAATTATATGCAAAAACCTCCAAATATTTTCTTTGGAGTACAAGAGGTGGAATATTTGGGTCATATTGTATCTCATGAGGGTGTTAAGGTAGGCCCTAAAAAATTTTAATCCATTAAGGAATGGAAAATCCCCACAACCATAAGGCATCTTCGAGGATTTTTGGGGTTAACAGGGTATTATTGCAATTTTTTAAGAATTATGGGAAAATATCGACACCTATAACATAATTACTAAATAAAGATACCATTTCTTGGACTCTAGAAGCAACTAAGGCCTTTGAACATCTTAAAGAGGAAATGTGCCAAGCACCAGTCTTAGCTACACCAGACTTCACAAAAAAAAAAATTGTGGAATGTGATGCCTCACGAAATGGAATTGGTGTGGTTTAATGCAAGAAGGAATACCCATTGATTTTGAAAGTCGTCTAATCAAAGAAAATTATTTATAGAAACCTATTTATGAGAAGGAAATGTTGGCAATACTACATGCACTAAAGCAATGGCGACCTTACCTAATGGGAAGACACTTCAAGGTAGAAATAGATCATGATAGTATTAAATACTTTTTGGAACAAAGATTATCTTCAGAAGAGCAGCAAAAATGGTTCACAAGAATGTTGGGTTATGACTTTGAAATCATCTACAAAAAAGCGAAGAAAAGTTTTGTTACAGATGCACTCTCCAGAAAGGATGAGGATGTGGAAGCATTTTTTTATGACATTTCTATTATCCAACCTGAGTGGAGAACCGAAGCAGGGGATGAATGGAAGAATGATGAAGAGGTGTTGACAATAATTCAAAATTTGCAACAAGATCCCAGTACATATGAAACATTTAGCTGGAAAAATGATTCATTATGGTACAAATATCGCTTATATATTTGTAAGAATTCCCAACTCAAATAAAATATTATTTTGGAATAGAAAAACTCTCCCTTAGAAGGGCACTCAGTATTTTTAAGAACTTACCACAGGGTCAAGAAGGACTTTTTTTGGGATGGCCTTAAATCTGATATTCAAAAGTTTGTGGCGGAATGTTTGGTTTTCCCACAAAATAAACTTGAGACAATTAAGACCCCAGGTCTATTGCAATCTTTATCCATTCCAAGTCAATGTTGGGAGGAGGTTTCAATCGATTTTATCACAAGTTTGCCCAAGTCTGAAGGAAATATTGTCATCATGGTCGTACTTGATAGACTTACCAAGTATCCACACTTTTATGCATTATCTCATCCATTTAAAGCCAATACAGTTGCTATTGCATTTATGGAAACAATTCAAAAGTTACATGGAAACCCAAATATTATTGTAAGCGATAGAGATCCCATTTTTACAGGAAATTTTTGGACGAAATTATTTTCTTGTTTGGGTACTCAATTAGCTGATAGCTCATCATATCATCCTCAATCTGATGGGAAAACTGAGATAGTGAACAAATGTTTGGAGGGATACCTTTGTTGCTTTGTATCTGATAAACAAAAAAAATGGGTCAAGTGGTTACCTATGGCTGAATGGTGGTATAACACTTCCATGCATACTGTAGCACAAATGACCCCATTTATGGAATTTTATGGATATCATCCATCGTCCATCACATCATATTTAAGAAACAATTCTAAGGTTCAAGCAGTGGAAGATCACATCGAGCATCAAAAACAAGTTCTCCAGCTCTTAAAGGATAACCTCGCTTTGGCACAGAATCAAATGAAATAGCAGGCAGATCAACATCGCAGTGAAAGAAGTTTTGATGCAGGTAACTGGGTATTTTTATGGCTACAACCATAAAAACAAATGTCCCTCAAGCAAGCTAATAAGTATAATAAATTATCACCAAAGTATTATGGTGCTTACAAGGTGTTGCAAAATATTGGTACTATGGCATACAAATTGGAGTTTCCTACAACTTCCCGAGTGCACCCAATTTTCCATGTTTCATGCTTAAACAAGGTTATAGGTGACAAGCTCCAAGTTCAAACAATATTTCCAAAACTTTATGAGTTATGAAAAATCATATTGGAACCTGAAACAGTCACGGAAACAAGAAATCGATAACTACGGAATCGATCAATTTCAGAATATCTCATCAAGTGAAAGAGCTTGCCCACTGAAGATTTGACATGGGAGGATGAGAATTTTATACAAAAGCATCCAAAATCACTCAAGTGTTAAGGAAAACACTTGTTTGAAGGAGAGGGGCATGTTACTTCCCCATAATACTAGTGTAGCCCCTTATTAATGTTAGTGTATCCCTTCTATTGTTATTGTTGTGCCCATGTAGTCCCCATATTGTTATTATTGTACCCTAGAAAAGCCCACTATGATTATTTTTGTGCCCTTACATTATTATTGTTATCTCGGATAGGATTACATTATGACCCCTTGGACTCCTATATATAGAAAGGAGTTTTTGTCATTTCAATCATCCAATAATTGTTCATTTATGTAATGTAAAGAAGGTCCCCCCTCGAAGAGGTTGATTTCTAAGTCGTTGATCTATCTTTTCTTATATTTTGTGAGTTGGTTTCATAACATCAAAACATACCTGAAAGAATATGTTCAATGTTTTCCCCTTAAAAATATTGGTACGATCACCCTTTTCCTGAGAAGGGGGAGCTTCCTTAACTTGAAATAGAAAATGTTATTGGAAATCCAAATGACTCAGGAGACAAAAAGGGGAACCATTTTAAACATATTCAAAGATTTGTTAGTGAATTAGTCCATACAGTTGATTAAAATATTTTCATGTCATAGTATCTCCACACCTCCTTATATATGCACATTATATGAGTAGGAGATAAATAGTTTCTCTATTACACTTGCAAAGTGAAAAGAGGTTATGACCTTGGCATGCCCATTTCTGCAGTACCTCCCATAAAAACTTTGTTGGCTAAAGTGAGCCACATGTAAACATGTGTTTTCATTTGAACTTTCACCTTCTAAATGTGCCTTTACCACTAAACATTTATCACCAATTTTATCACCAAAATTTTCTCTATAACCTAGCCTAGCAGTGAAATAAGCTGTAGTAAGATTTTTAGACCATTTAAAGGAATCATATATATCCCTTAGTCTAAGAAAGGATAAAATTAGTTGTTGAGTTTATAAATTCCATGAAACTACATCTGTTCCAACCAAATTTACATGCTCAGTTTTCTTCCAGCCTTGCTCCAAAATATTAGTGGTTAATGGCTTTGCATTATCAGTAGTGAAGAGTAAAGCTTTGGTCTTGAAGTATATTTTGAACCATATATTTTCGAGTTTGATTGTTTCCAAGGCCCACCCAAGGTTTTTTTCACAATCTAACTCTTTTTCCATCTCCTCTACTCTAGGCCATCTAATTTATCCACCAAGGGAAATGATAAAACTTAAAATAAGTGCTTTCAAAACTGGAGAAACATTAAAAATAGACCTTAATGGTAATCGTGTTCATTACAGATATAGATATTTATATTGTATAATAGCCTTCCATAGTCCCCCCTCAGAAATAAGCCTCTACTAAGTTTTCACTGCTAGTGCCTTTCCAATTGTTGGATATCTTACAAACCCCAGCCACCAGCACCCTTGTATTTAGCTATTATTTTTCACTATACTTGTAGAAATTTATTAATACTAATAGTATTAATGGATTCTCCTGATCTAAAAAATTAATCTTATGTTAAATACATAATCCTTCCACTTAATTCTTTTCAGAAATTAAATCGTCAATTGCAAAACACATATGAAGCAAAGCAATCGCACATAAACACGGTTGTTTAATGGGAAAGCTTAAAGCTAAAAATCCCAACTATCATATATTACGTATATCAATGTATCATGTAATAATCTCATACAAATATTAGTACATCAAGCTCTCAATACAATCAACAATCATTACACACTGTCATGGAGAAATTTTCATATCTATGCACCAATTTCTTGCCTCCTGACAACCTGCCTCCACTGCGCAATCCTTGCTGAATAAGACCCCCGAATGAATTTGAATTGGCCTTGCCTTGACTGTGCAATCCTCATTGGCATCTCCAATGTGTGTTAGATGCATTGAATGCATCACTATAGTCACAACAGATAGTCCATCTCACCCTTTCACCTATCTCTCCATTGGGTCTCCACTGGAACTGAAATGCAAGTAGTTAACTGTTGTATTTGTTCAATTGCAAGTGAGTCTCTAGATATGAATTAATTAAATAATAAATTCACTAAAATCTCACTAGTGTATCTTTAGGTAGAACTAGATACAACTAGCACAACTGAGTTTAACTCACTTAACTGAGTTAAACTGAATAAAAACTCCCATAACTACTCTTCCAACTCTGTCACAACTTTTCCACTACAGTTCTAACTGATTCCTCTATGCATGAGTCACCAACCAACCTAGGAATTGCATAATTCATTTAGCCCACTGATTTTCCAAATTTGTTCACTGAAATAAAGTGCTCCAAGAGAATAAGTTGATATTTATTGTCAGATTATTATTAAGGGCTAATAATAATCGACATGCATCTATTTTTAGATTGACGATCTATAAATAGACTTCGTCCAATATTCTAAAAATAGAATCTCATCTATTTTTCACATTTGACCAACCATCTACAAATAGCATCCTGCAACTTATAGAATATGCTCACCATGTCTAAAAATAGACATACACCTAAAAATAGCCTGCAATCCCCACTTAGTGAAGGTGCTTAATTTTCACTAAGCTCGTCATCTTGTTGAATCTCAACACTCCCTCTCAACAAGATAGGGATTATCCTTCACCCCGATCCTGCCTCTATGGTATTCAAATTTTCTCCTGCTGAGCACCTTCATCAGAATGTCTACATCCTGATCTTCCGTAGGAATGTACTGAAGCAACATGATATTCCATTGCACAAAATCTCTGATATGATGATACTGGATATCTATATGTTTAGATCTATCATGAAACACAGGATTAATCAAGAGTTTAATGCAACTATGATTATCACAATGTATCACTATAGGATCTAAATGAGAATCGAACAAACCGACCAGGATCTTCCTCATCCAGATAGCCTCACATGCAGCTTGAATTGCTGCCATGTATTCTGCTTCCACTGAACTGAGTGCCATAGATCTTTGTTTCATACTATAAAAATAAATTGTTGTAGATCCGATACTAAAAACCCCTCCTGATGTGCTCTTTCTATTCGTTGAGATGCCTGCCCAATCTGCATCCGTGAAGCCATGCAAATTCACCTCATCCGTTTGTCTGTACCATAAGCCATACTCAGATGTTCCCCTGAGATATCTCAGGACATGATTGCCTACCTTCCAAAAGAGCTTGGTAGGCTTAACCATCACTTGACTAAAATAGTTCATCGCATAGCATATGTCTAGTCTTGTATTAACTAAATACATGAGCGAACCCACCAACTATCGATAAACAATGGCATCCACTACCTCTGCCAATGTAGCATCCTCTTTCCTCCAATTTCCTAGAAGAGGAGTATCCATGGGCTTACAGTCCTCCAAGTGAAACTTACCAAGTATCTCCCGAGCATACTTTCCTTGAGACACAAACGGTTCAACTTCTCGCTACCATATTTCCAATCCAAGGAAATAGTGAAGGAGGCCGAAATCCTTCATCTCAAACTCCTTTGCAAGATCTGCCTTGCATGAGTGTATCAAATGCTCATCACCTGTTAGTATTAAATCATCAACATAAGAAAAATGATTAAAAGCTTACCCTCCACCACAATTTGGTATAGGTTTGCATCCACCTCACTCTTGGTGAAGCCAAGTTCAATGAAATAGTTGTCGATCTGTGTGTACCAAGCACGAGGTGCTTGCTTCAACCCATACAACATTATTTTGATTTTTCACACATGCGACACGTTGTCGAAGACCTCAAATCCTTTAGGCTGCTCAATGTACACTTATTCCTCAATGATCTCATTAAGGAACACAGTCTTCACATCCATCTGATGAATGTGCCAACCCATCTACACTAAGAGAGCAAGGATGGTCCTTATGGAAGAATATCGTGCGAAAGGTTCAAAGGTTTCTTCATAATCAATCCCCTCGAACTGTGAGAAGCCCCAGGCAACAAATCTTTCCTTATACTTCTCAACGCTCCCATCAGCAGCTTTATTTAACTTGTAGATCCATCTCGAACCTACCACTGATTTACAAACCGGCCTTGGAACAATCTCCCAAGCAATGTTTCTGACAATGGAATCATACTCCTCCACCATGGCATCTACCCATGTGGGCTCCTGCACTGCTTCTTCAAAAGAAGATGGCTCTGTCATGATACACTTGCTCATGAGAGCCACGTATCCAGCGAATCGGTCAGGTGACTGTCTCTGTCTGTGCTGTGATGTAGGGACTCCTACATTCTATGACACATCAAGCTTCAGTCTCTCAGCTTCTATGGTACACTTTCTGCATGTTCCGATGTTTGGTTCTGCATGAGTGGACTCCTCCACTCCATGAATCTCCTCTTGTGGTTGATCCACATCTAGAGGCTCATCTTTGGGAACAAGAAGTTCCTCCTCTGCATGCAGGTGTAGCTTCCTCTCAAGCGACAACTTCATGGCTTTCACCTCATTGAATTTTATATCCCGTCGCACCACAGTCATCTAACTATTTGGTAAATACACGCGATAATTATGGGGTGTTTCTGTGTACCCCACAAATATCCCAACTTCTACAGTCAGCTCTAGCTTCTTCCTAGCATCATTTGTCACATGAATGTAAACAAATGAGCCAAAAATTTTCAAATGAGAAATATCAAGCTTCTTACTAGTAAAAGCTTCTTCAGGTGTACTCATGCCAAGTACTCTATGAGGACAACGGTTTTGCACATAAACCATGGTGTTACATGCTTCTGCCCACAAGTGCATTGGTAGGCCCTGGTCATGTAGCATAGCTCGTGCAGCACCCACGATCGTTCTGTATTCCTCTCCGTGACCCGATTTTTCTTTAGGTTATGAGGCACTATGAGTTCTCTTTGAATTCCTTCTTTTCTACAGAAGTCTTTGAATTTTTTTGAGATATATTCACCACCATTATCGCTTCGTAGAGCCTTCACTTGCTTCCCTGGCTCCTTCTCCACCAATGCTTTAAAATCACAGAAATTTGAGAATGTTTCCCTCTTCTTTTGCATGAAGAAGATCCAACATCTACAAGGATAGTCATCAAAAAATATAACATAATACTTGTGTTTTGTTGTTTAAGCAACTGAGAAAGGTCCACACACGTCTGTGTGAATTCTCTCTAGGATCACCGAAGCACGGTTCTCCTCCTCATGAAATGTAGTATTCAGAAACTTACCCATAGTACATCCCTTGCACTGATCTGACTATGCAAGAGTACCCTTGGGAATTCCAGTAGAAATCTGCTGCAAAATCTTCAAGGTGCCATGGTGAAGATGGCCCAATCTCTTGTGCCATAATTCACCCTCATCCCGGCTCATCACTTCTTCTGCTTTGCCCATCATTGCAGCGCAGCCATCTACCTCCAGCTTCTAGAGATTCTTAACTCGAATTCCTATCCTTTTGGTTTGACCCATTGTTTTATGTTGCAGGAAAGCTTTTCCCTCGCTGAAAACAACGTCATAACCTCTGCCCTCCAACATAGCAACCGAGACCAAGTTCTTCTTCAGAATTGGAACATGCATAACATCTTTCAACAGAAATGGTTTACCTGACTCCCTCTCAAAGGTAATGGTTCCAATTCCGGTCGCACTATATCTACCATCGTCGCCCATATCTATATGCATTTGGAGATCCTTCTCCTCCAAGTCACTAAACAACTCCTTGTCTCCTGTCATATAGAAGGAAGCACCACTATCAAGATACCTCATCGATCCCATTGCGCTTGAAACCAATCATGCGATCAAAGAGAAATCAAGTTCAAATTGCGAGGCTAAGGCCTCACCAACTATAGCTCTAACAACCTTCTTGTTCTTCTTTTTCTATGTGCAGTTAGTGGCGAGATGCTCATGTTCGTGACAGTGAAAACACTTCACTTTGGACAAATCCAACTTCTTGCCTTTAGCCTCGGATTTTGGATGGGATTTATTCCCCTTCCCTTTCCTTGCTTTGGCAACCAAAGCACAATTCTCTTCATCATCATTCTTCGATGAAGAGCCATCCCTGGTATTCCGCCTTATCTCCTCCTGCACGAGATCCGACCAAAGTCGCTCCCAATCTGGCAGTTTCTCCCATCCATTGACAGAGTATTCGTATCTATGCCAACTCTTCGGAAGCCCAAGGAGAGCCAAGCTCACCAAGTCATCATCCACAACTGTAATTCCCACTCTCCCTAGCTCATCCCTACATTGGACAAACTTCGTGAGATATTTTGGAATATTGTCACCCTTCTCAATTTTTATTTCTAAGCTTATCTTTCAGCGCCAACTTCCTATGGTCGTTGTTTCTTTGGAAAATATCTTTCAAAGCCTTCCACATTGAAAATGGGGTGGCTTTCCCGTGAAGGCTTGACACAATATTGTCTTTCACACCTTCCAACAGAATTCTTCTTCATTAGGGGAATTTTGAGGTCTAAAATGGGCCTCCTAAGAAAAATGTACAAAAAAAATAAAATTTATAAGAACCAATAGGATTCAAGATGATGATGTCAACCATGGGGGTTGATTTACCATTTTTGGAGTAAAAAAGTAAAAATAATAAAAAATAATAAAATAATAAAACTACTTTTTCAACTCGTATTTTCAACTCATCTCCTTAAGTTTTTACTCAAATTTCAAGTAGGAGTACTCGTTGGATGCAAAATTTAATTCCTCATCCAAGGAGTACCCATGCTACATACTTTTGATTAACCCTGCTACACCAAAAATAAGAAATACATGAAAAACGTGATTTCAATCACATTTTTTCATGTATTTCTCATTTTTTATGTAGCAGAGCCCATCGAAAGTATGCAACATGGGTACTCCTTGGATGAGAAATTAAGTTATGCATCCAACGAGTGTTTCCCCTCGAAATTTGAGTAAACCCATAGGGAGATAAGTTGAAAATACGAGTTGAAAAAATAGTTTTTACATTTTTCCCTTTAAAATTTGATGATGTAATCTAATATTATTTTATGATTTCCACTATTATTTTATAATTTCCTTGGGAGGCCCATTTTAGACCTCAAAATTTCCCTAATGGTCTTCTCTACCTTCTTTTTCCATGCGTCAAGTAATGCAGCATCGCTAGAAGTAGGCTTAGGAACATCGCTATCAATGATTTACTCCTTCAGTCCGTTATCTTCAAGCACCTCCTCCATCCTGTCCTTCCAAGCTATGTAGTTCGAGCTAACCTCAAGGGCATACTCCAACCACAACCCATTGAAAGACATTTCAATGAATACTCAAGTGTCGCACCAAGAATTAAATTTCTGCAGCAAATTCAAATTGTCCACCAGCACAAAACTCAGCACCGCTTCAAGTTTGCAATCTCCAGTGATTAACACTGCTCTGATACCGTGTAGAAATTTATTAATACTGATAGTTTTACCATATTCTCCTTATCTAAAAAATTAATCTTATGTTAAATATAGAATCCTTCCACTTAATTCTTTGCGGAAATTAAATCGCCAATTGCAAAACACATATGAAGCAAATCAATTTCACATAAGCACAGTTGTTTAACGGGAAACCTTAAAGCTAAAAAACCAAAATATCATATATTATGTATATCAATGGATCATGTAATAATCTCATACAAATATTAGTACATCAATCTCTTAGTACAATCAACAATCATTACACACTGTCATGGAGAAATTTGCATATCTATGCACCAATTTCTTGCCTCCTGACAGCCTGCCTCCACTGCGTAATCCCTGCTAAAGAAGACCCCTAAATGAATTCGAATTGGCCTTGCCTTGACTGCATAATCCTCATTGGCATCTCCAATGTGTGTCAGATGCATTGAATGCATCACTATAGTCACAAAAGATAGTCCATCTAACCCTTTCACCTATCTCTCCACTGGGTCTCCACTGGAACTGACATGCAAGTAGTTAACTGTTGCATTTATTCAGTTGCAAGTGAGTCTCTAGTTATGAATTAATTAAATAATTAATTCACTAAACTCTCACTAGTGTATATTTAGTTAGAACTAGATACAACTAGCACAACTGAGTTTAACTCACTTAAATGAGTTAAACTAAATAACAACTCCCATAACTACTCTTCCAACTCTGTCACAACTTTGCCACTGTAGTTCTAACTGAGTACTCAATGCATGAGTCACCAACCACCCTAAGAATTGTGTAATTCCTTCAGCCCACTAATTTTCCAAATCTGTTCACTGAAATAAAGTGCTCCAAGAGAATAAATTGATATTTATTGCCGTATTATTATTAAGGGCTAATAATAATTGACATGCATCTATTTTTAGATTGACGATCTATAAATAGACTTTGCCCAATATTCTAAAAATAGAATCTCATCTATTTTTCACATTTGACCAACCATCTACAAATATCATCATGCAACTTATAGAATATTCTCACCATCTCTAAAAATAGACATACACCTAAAAATAGCCTATGGCTCCCCTTAGTGAAGGTGCTTAATTTTCACTAAGCTCATCATCTTGTTGAATCTCAACAATACTAAGGCAATGCTATCTCTTTGCTTTTTAGTTCTCCATAAGAAAAGGAAGCAGTTCATTCTAATATTTTCCAACATCTCCACAAGAATGTAAGCTAATGACTGCTGGTAAATAGGAATTGTTTCCAATATTTATTTAATGAAACTAATCCTTTCTGCTATGAACAACCACCTAGTGCACCAACTTGTAATCCTTCTCGCACCAATTTGTAATCCATCTCTAAATTTTCTAATATAACCAAGTAAAGTCCTTGAAATCATATTAACATAAAACAAATGTTCTTCATTAAGGGAATTTTGAGGTCTAAAATGGGCCTCCTAAGGAAATTATAAAATAATAGGGGAAATAATAAAATAAGATTTGATTACATCATCAAATTTGAGAGAGAAAATAGAAAAAACTAATTTTTCAACTCATATTTTGAACTTATCTCCCTAAGTTTTTACTCAAATTTCGACTAGGAATACTCATTGGATGCAAAATTTAATTACCCATCCAAGCAGTACCCATGTTGCATACTTTTGATGGACTTTTCTAAACAAAAAAATGATAAATACATTAAAAACGTGATTGCAATCACATTTTTTCATGTATTTCTCATTTTTCGTGTAGCAGGTTCCATCAAAAGTATCCAACATGGGTACTCCTTGGATGAGGAATTAAATTTTTCATCCAACGAGTACTTCCGATCAAAAATTGAGTAAACCCTTAGGGAGAGAAGTTGAAAATACGAGTTGAAAAAGTAATTTTATTATTTTATTATTTTTAATTTTTTTACTCCAAAAATTGTGAATCATCCCCCATGGTTGACATCATCATTTTGAATCCTATTGGTTCTCATAAAGTTTATTTTGGTTGTACATTTTTCTTAGGAGGCCCATTTTAGACCTCAAAATTCCCCTAATGTAGGTGAGAGTTGAAAGGTATTATAAAGTGTGAAAAAAATATAAAAATTATCTCCTCTTGTCCTTGATGCACTTTGTTTAGAGACAAAAGATTTTAGAGTATGTATTTCCATGCCAGTTGCAAAACAATACAGTTGATTAAAATATTTTCCTGCCATAGTATCTCCACGTCTCCTTATATATGCATAGTGTATGAGTATGAGATAAATAGTTTATCTATTACACTTGCAAAGTGAAAAGAGGCTAGGAGCTTTCCATTCCCATTTTGGCAATACCTCCCAGAAACACTTTGTTGGCTAAAGTGAGCCACTTGTAAATATGTGTTTTCATCTGAGATTTCACCTTCCATATGGGCCTTCACCACTAAACATTTCTCACCAATTTCATCACCAAACATTTCTCTATAAATTGGCCTGGTAGGGAAACAATATGTAGCAATATTTTTAGACCATTTAAAGGAATCATATCTATCCCTCAGTCTAACAAAGGATAAAATCAACTACTGAATGTATAGATTCCATGAAATTGCATCTGGTCCCACCATATTTACATGCTCAGTTTTCTTCCAGCCTTGCTCCAAAATATTAGTAGTTAATGGCTTTGCATTATTAGTAGTGAAGAGTAAAGCTTTGGTCTTAAAGTATATTTTGAACGATATTTTGTCGAATTTAATGTTTTACATAGGCCACCCAAGGGTCTTTTCACAATATAACTCTTTTTCCATCCCCTCTTCTCTAGGCCATATAATTTATCCACCAAGGGAAATGATAAAAGTTAAAACACGTGCTTTCAAAACTGGAGAAATATTAGAAATAGACCTTACTCTTAATCTCGTTCATTACATATCCATATATTTATGTTGTATAATAGCCTACCACAGCCCCCCCTCATAAATAAACCTCTGCTAAGTTTTCACTTCTAGTGCCTTTCCAATTTCTGGATATCTTAAAAACCCCACCCACCATCACCCTTGGGTTTAGTTATTCTTTTCCACTATACTAATGAAATCCTATCTCTTTCCATTTTAGTTCTCCATGAGAAATGGAAGTAGTTCATTCTAATCTTTTCCAACATCTCCACAAGAATGTAAGCTAATGAATGTTGGTAAACATGAATTGTTTCCAATATTGATTTAACAAAACTAAGCCTTTCTGCTACGAACAATCACCTAATGCACCAATTTCTAATCTTTATAGCACCAATTTGTAATCCTTATCTCACTTTTATGATATAACCAAGTACAGTTTTGGAGGTCATATTAACATAAAACACATGTTCTTTAGGTGATGGTTGAAAGGTATTATAGAGTACGAAAAAAATCTGAAAATTGTCTCCTCTTGTCCTTGGTGCACTTTGTTTAGAGAGAAAATATTTTAGAGTATGTATGTCCATGCCAGTTGCAAAAAAATATAGTTGATTAAAATATTTTCCTACCACAGTATCTCCACACATCCTTATATATGCACAGTGTATGAGTACGAGATAAATAGTTTCTCTATTACACTTGCAAAGTGAAAAGAGGCTAGGACCTTGCCATGCCCATTTCTGCAGTACCTCCCAGAAACACACTATTGGCTAAAGTGATCCACTTGTAAAGATGTGTTTTCATCTGAGCTTTCACCTTCCAAATGTGCCTTCACCACTAAATATTTCTCACCAATTTCATAGCCAAACGTTTCTCTATAACTTTATCTGGCAGTGAAATAATCTCTAGCAATATTTTTAGACCATTTAAAGGAATCATATATATCCCTCAGTCTAACAAAGGACAATAATATTCCATGAAATTGTATCTGGTCCCACCATATTTACATGCTTAGTTTTCTTCCATCCTTGCTCCAAAATATTAGTGGTTAATAGCTCTGCATTATGAGTAGTGAATAGTAAAGCTTTGGTCTTGAAGCATATTTTGAACCATATGTTGTCGATTTTGATTTTTTCCACGGCCCACCCAAGGGTTTTTTCACAATATAACTCCTTTTCCATCCCCTCTTCTCTAGGACATCTAATTTATGCACCAAGGGAAATTGTTAAACACCATGTTAAAACACACACATGGTGTATGAGAAGGATAAACACACACACACACAAGCGACTCAACACACAATGAAAGATAAGCGTGAGGCTTTATTATTTTCCATTATACAAAGATGTACATTTATAGTACAATGGTGTGACTCTTGGTTTCATATTCCAAGGTCACTTGGACTCCATTGTGAATTTTCGCTTTCCACACCTACCCATGTAGGATTAGGTGTTCCAACATCCCCCTTTAATCTGAAGGGGTATGTGTGAGTCCAAGAAAAGAGTTGTAATACAAATCTGCAAAGTATACATGGCAGCCCTTGGGCTGAATCAACTCTCTAAAATGTTGGAAAAGGAGGTGGTTTTAGGATGACCACAAACACTGGAACGCAAAACTTGTTGCAGTTCCCGGAACTCTTCCAAAACTGGCAAGAAGCTGAAAGCTTTTGCTAGAGGAATTGTCCCTCATAAAAAAGGGAGACCTTCGACCTAAAACAAGGGAGGTCTACTACCTGTGATGGTTTTAGGATTACCAACAACTCTGGAATGCTTTGAAGCATTTCCTGGAACTCAACCAAAGCTGGAAAGAAGGGCGGAAAGTTTGCTAGTGAAATATATGGAAAAGTGTTCCTCATATATGAAAGGGAGACCTTCGACCTAAAAGAAGGGAGGTCTACTACCGGTGATGGTTTTAGGTTATCCACCAACCAAAGATGATGGTTTAAGGTTGTCCGTGTCTCTGGCTACATCTCTGAATCCGGAATGACGAATTGTGGCTTAGGCACACTTGAACTGCTGGCTACAACTCTGAACATGGAATGAGAGATTGTGGCTCAGGCTCGCTTGATCTGTGGTCGAAGCTTGTACATGACCACCATTTTCCCCCCTATCAGGGACAAGATGAGATGATGGCGAAAATTCAACTGCAAGTTTGCTCAATATCTATGAACAAGTTCTAACATGTGTCGTAAACATCTTCTTGGCTGTTGATGCCCATTTCCAAGAAGCGATCCATCCAAGATGAATCTTGGTTCTTGGAGGAGGCTTGTTTCTAAAGCATCTGTCTGAAGAATGGGTGTGCCGACCACAGTTCTTGCATGGATGAAGATCAAAACAGTGATCTTTCATATGACCAACTCGATCACAGTGTTGGCATTTTACAATCTGTTGATGTTGTGGAACAGGATCTGGAACAGCTGCAGGTGAACTGTCATATAGGAATCCGGCACTCTGAAATATGATGGGCTTTGTGTAGTCTGGAATATGAAAGGACACATCCTTGTCATATCCAAAACCAGTTCTGTGCTTTTTGTGGACAAGCTCTTCCTAAGGCTTGATGATGGGCTTGAGAAGTGCAGGCTGAGATGTTGCATCTGCATGTAAATGTGCTCTAGTACAAGGAACGGAATGTGAATCATCTGCAACTTTATCTTCTTTCTTCTGATGAGAGTCCTTCACAATCTTCTGAACAAAAACAGGTTCAGAATGGTGACTCTTCTGCTGAAGTTCGTCTTTTTGGAGCTGAGATTCCAACTGCAAAAACTCGATCTTTTCTTGTGCATCTTGAAAACAATTTTGAATGTTACAAAGAGCATCCTTGCTCATTTTTATCATGTCATCAACATTGGAATGAATGAGGTTATTCAACAACTTTAATGCCTCATTGATTTTAGCCATTTCAACAACTTAGGCTCAAAAAATGAAAGGGTGTCGGCTTCAACCGAAAATGCACCCGTTTACAATGTGATGCAACAATAAATACAAATGACTCAAAAGAATTTCCAACTATGGAAATCTCAAAGTACAAAAGTTGCTCCTCAAATGATGGAGGGCAATCAACAATTTTTCAACAACTCAAGTACTGATTGCAACTATGAAGACGCAATATCTACTCACAATACAATGTCAGCTCAATACAATATCATTGCAAAATATTTTTATGAATGTGCAACAAAAACAACTGTGCAAAAATTCCTTGGGGCAACTGATTTCTCTTCTTCAAATAGCTGTTTTAAAATGATGGAAAACTTGTCTTCAAATGTCAATTTCTTCAAAAAATCACCCTTATGTCAATGCCACAAATCACAATGCAAAATTGCAATTTTCTCTATGTGTACAGTCCATTTTCTTCATATTCCAATTCCTCTTTTTCTGTTGTTCAAATTTTCTCTCTTTCCTCTCTCTCTGCTGTTCTGTTTTTTTTTTTTTTAATAAATTAATTAAAAAATGGTAATAATTAAAAATGAGAGGAATGGAATTAATTAATAGAAAGGGAAAAAAAGTGGAAAATTTATTGAAATGGGATGGAAGGGGGCTTATATTAAAATAAATTTAAAAAGAAAGGGAAAGTTTTATTAATGAGGGAGGAGGGGATATTAAAATTGTGGGAGGGGATTATTATTTTTTATTATTTATTTTAAAACAGAAATTATAAATTGAGAGGGAGGGAGCAGTTTAATTAAAAAATGAGCGTTAAAGAGTAGAAGGGGAAAGGTCTAGCAGGGAAGGGGAGGAGTCACCGTGAGCAGGAGGGAGGAGGGAGCGGGTAGCAGTGGTGAGGGAGAGGGCGAATGGTAAATGAGAGTTGGGAATCTGTTCGTATTGCAGAGCGAGGGGGGTCGGGGTTTAAGTGCAGGAGTAGACTAGTCGACGGGGAGTGTGGTAGGAATGGCGTTGAGAGGGATCGATTGCAAGGTGAGTATATGCGTTGCAGAGCGTTGGATGAAGTGTAAGCGAGGGGGGCGGAAGGGCGTATGTTGACGGAGATGTGTATAGCATGGAGTGTTGAGTGTGTTGGGTAATGCACAGAAGGTAGGAGGTATAGCGAGCAGGAAAGGGTAAGGGGAGCGCGGCACAGGTGCGAGGGGGGTTGCAGTTAGGAAGGGAAGAGCTGTAAGGAATGGGAACGGTGTGTTATGAAATTGCGAGGGGTTGGGTGTTTGAGGAAGAGCGTAAGGTTTGAGTGGAGGTCGTATAGCAGATGTGTAGGGGCGCGTTGATAAGTAAGGGAGGAGCGGCCAAGGTAACGCAGAGTGAGGGGGCGTTCATGAGGGGGAAGGATGGGTATTAGGAGATGTAGGCCGTGAGGTAGAAGGGGAGATCAGGGCTGGTGTGTTGGTTGAGTACTGATTGTATAGTGAGGAAGCGTTGGGGAGGGCGCAAGAGTTAGTTGCAGACCACCATTTTCCCCCCTATCAGGGACAAGGTGAGATGATGGCGAAAATTCAACTGTAAGTTTGCTCAATATCTATGAACAAGTTCTAACATGTGTCGTAAACATCTTCTTGGCTGCTGATGCCCATTTCCAAGAAGCGATCCATCCAAGATGAATCTTGGTTCTTGCAGGAGGCTTGTTTCTAAAGCATCTATCTGAAGAATGGGTGTGCCGACCACAGTTCTTGCATGGATGAAGATCAAAATAGTGATCTTTCATATGACCAACTCGATCATAGTGTTGGCATTTTACAATCTGTTGTTGTTGTGGAACAGGATCTGGAATAGCTGCAGGTGAACTTTCATATAGGAATCCGACACTCTGAAATATGATGGGCTTTGTGTAGTCTGGAATATGAAAGGACACATCCTTGTCATATCCGAGACCAGTTCTGTGCTTGTTGTGGACAAGCTCTTCCCAAGGTCTGATGATGGGCTTGAGAAGTGTAGGCTGAGATGTTGCATCTGCATGTAAATGTGCTCTAGTACAAGGAACAGAATGTGAATCATCTGCAACTTTATCTTATTTCTTCTGATGAGAGTCCTTCACAATCTTCTGAAAAAAAACAGGTTCAGAATGGTGACTCTTCTGCTGAAGTTCGTCTTGTTGGAGCTGAGATTCCAACTGCAAAAACTCGATCTTTTCTTGTGCATCTTGAAAACAATTTTGAATGTTACAAAGAGCATCCTTGCTCATTTTTATCATGTCGTCAACATTGGAATGAATGAGGTTATTCAACAACTTTAATGCCTCATTGATTTTAGCCATTTCAACAACTTAGGCTCAAAAAATGAAAGGGTGTCGACTTCAACCGAAAATGCAACCGTTTACAATGTGATGCAACAATAAATACAAATGACTCAAAAGAATTTTCTGATATAACCAAGTGCAGTCCTAGAATTCATATTAACATAAAACACATGTTCTTTAGGAGATGGTTGAAATTTATTCTAGAGTATGAAAAAAGTTTGAAAATTGTCTCCTCTTGTCCTTGGTGCACTTTGTTTAGAAAGAAAATATTTTAGAGTATGTATTTCCATGCAAGTTGCAAAACAATATAGTTGATTAAAATATTTTCCTGCCATAGTATCTCCACGCCTTCTTATATATGCACAATGTTTGAGTAGGAGATAAATAGTTTCTATATTATACTTGCAAAGTGAAAAGAGGCTAGGACCTTGCCATGCCCATTTCTGTAGTACCTCCCATAAACAATTTTTTGGCTAAAGCGAGACACATGTAACTTATGAATTTTCATCTGAGCTTTCACCTTCCAAATGGGCCTTCAGTACTAAACATTTATCCCCAATTTCATCACCAAACGTTTCTCTATAACATGGCCTGGGAGTGAAATAATTTGTAGCAATATTTTTTGACCATTTAAAGGAATCATATCTCTCCCTCATTCTAACAAAGGATAAAATCAACTACTGAGTGTATAGATTCCATAAAACTGCATCTTGTCCCACCATATTTACATGCTCATTTTTCTTCCTGCCTTGCTCCAAAATATTACTAGTTAATGGCTCTGCATTATCAGTAATGAAGAGAAAATATTTGGTATTGAAGTATATTTTGAACCATCTATGGTCGAGTTTGATGTTTTCCATAGCCCACCCAAGGTTATGTTCACAATCTAACATCCCCTCTTCTCTAGGCCATCTAATTTATCCACCAAGGGATATGATAAAAGTTAAAACAAGTGCTTTTAAAATTGGAGAAACGTTTGAAATAGACCTTATTGGTAATATCATTCATCCCATCCAAATATTTATGTTTTATAATAGCCTACCACATCCCCCCCTAAAAAATAAGCCTCTACTAAGTTTTCACTGCTAGTGCCTTTCCAATTGTTGGATATCTTACAAACCCCACCCACTAGCACACTTGGGTTTAGCATTTATTTTCCACTATACTAAGGAAATGCTATCTCTTTCCTTTTTAGTTGTCCACGAGAAACAGAAGCAGTTCATTCTAATATTTTCCAACGCCTCCACAAGAATGTAAGCTAATGAATGTTGGTAAATAGGAATTGTTTCCAATATTGATTTGACAAAACTAAGACTTTCTACTATGAACAACCACCTAGTGCACCAATTTGTAATCCTTCTCGCACCAATTTTTAATACTTCTCTCAATTTTCTGATATAACCAAGTACAATCCTAGAATTCATATTAACATAAAACACATGTTATTTAGGCGACGATTGAAAGGTATTATAGAGTATGAAAAAAATCTGAAAATTGTCTCCTCTTGTCCTTGGTGCAATTTGTTTGGAGATAAAATATTTTAGAGTACGTATTTCCATGCTAGTTGCAAAATAATACAATTGATTAGAATATTTTCCTTCCATAGTATCTCCAGACCTTCTTATATATGCACAGTGTATAAGTAGGAGATAAATAGTTTCTCTATTACACTTGCAAAGTGAAAAGAGACTAGGACCTTACCATGCCCATTTGTGCAGTAACTCCTAGAAACACTTTGTTGGCTAAAGCGAGCCACATGTAAACATGTTTTTTCATTTGAGATTTCACCTTCCAAATGGGCCTTCACTACTAAAAAATTATCAGCAATTTTATCACCTAAATTTTCTCTATAACCTGGCATGGAAGTGAAATAATCTGTAGCAATATTTTTAGACCATTTAAAGGAATAATATCTATCGCTTAGTCTAATAAAGGATAAAATCAGTAGTTGAGTGTATAGATTCCATGAAACTACATCTAGTCCCACCAGATTTACATGCTCATTTTTCTTCTAGCCTTTCTCCAAAATATTTGTGGTTAATGGCTCTGCATTATTAGTAGTGAAGATTAAATATTTGGTCTTGAATTACATTTTGAACCATTTGTTGTCCAATTTGATCTTTTCCACAGCCCACCCAAGGGTATGTACACAATCTAGCTCTTTTTCCACCCCCTCTTCTCTAGGCCATCTAATTTATCCACCAAGGGAAATGATAAAAGTTAAAACAAGTTCTTTTAAAACTGAAGAAACATTAGAAATAGACCTTACTGGTAATATCGTTCATTCTAGATCCAAATATTTATGTTGTATAACAACCTAGCATAGTCCCCCCTCATAAATAAGCCTCTACTAAGTTTTCACTACTAGTGCCTTTCCAATTGTTGGATTTCTTACAAACCCCACCCACCAACACCCTTAGGTTTAGCTATTCTTTTCCACTATACTAAGGAAATGTTATCTCTTTCAATTTTATTTTTCCATGAGAAATGGAAGAAGTTCATTCTAAACTTTTCCAACATCTCCACAAGAATGTAAGCTAATGAATGTTGGTAAACAAGAATTCTTTCCAATATTAATTTAACAAAACTAAGCCTTTCAACTATGAACAACCACCAAGTGCTTAATTTGTAATCCTTTTCGTACCAATTTGTAATCCTTCTCTCAATTTTCTAATATAACCAAGTACAGTCCTGGAAGTCATATTAACATAAAACACATGTTCTTTAAGCGACGGTTGAAAGGTATTATAGAGTAGGAAAACGATATAAAAATTGTCTCCTCTTGTCCTTAGTGCACTTTGTTTAGAGAGAAAATATTTTACAGCATGTATTTCCATGCTAGTTGTAAAACAATACATTTGATTAAAATATTTTCCTGCCACATTATCTCCACAACTAATTATTTATGCAAAGTTTATGAGTAGGGGATAAATAGTTTCTCTATTACACTTGCAAAGTGAAAATAGGCTAGGACCTTTCCATTCCCATTTCTGTAGTACCTCCTAGAAACACTTTTTTGGCTAAATCGAGCCACATGTAAACATATTTTTTCATCTAAGCTTTCACCCTCCAAATGGACCTTCACCACTAAACATTTCTCACCAATTTCATCCCCAAATTTTTACCTATAACTGGCTTGGCAGTGAAATAATTTGTAGAAATATTTTTATACCGTTTAAAGAAATAATATCTATCCCTGAGTCTAAAAAAGGATAAAATCAATTGCTGAGTGTATAGATTTCATGAATCAGTAGTGAAGAGTAAATATTTGGTCTTGAAGTATATTTTGAATCATATTTTTTCTAGTTTGATGTTTTCCACAACCCACCCAAGGGTCTGTTCACAATCCAACTCTTTTTCCATCCCCTATTCTATAAGCCATCTAATTTATCCAGCAAGGGAAATGATAAAAGTTAAAACAAGTGCTTTCACAACTGGAGAAATATTAGAAATAGACCTTAATGGTTATCTCGTTCATTCCAGATCCATATCTTTAAGTTGTATAATGTCCTACCACAGTCCCTCCTTAGAAATAAGCCTCTGCTAATTTTTCACTGTTAGTGCCTTTCTAATTGTTGGACATCTTACCACCAAAACCCTTGGGTTTAGATATTCTTTTCCACTATAGTAAGGTAATGCTATCTCTTTCCTTTTTAGTTCTCCATGAGAAATGGAAGCAATTCATTCAAATATTTTCCAACATCTCCACAAGAATGTAAGCTAATGAATGTTGGTAAACAAGAATTATTTTCCAATATTGATTTAACAAAACTAAGCCTTTCTACTATGAACAACCTCCTAGTGCACCAATTTGTAATCCTTCTCTAAACTTTCTGATATCACCAAGTACAGTACTGGAAGTCATATTAACATAAAACACATGTTCTTTAGGCGACGATTGAAAGGTATTATAGAGTATGAAAAAAATATGAAAATTATCTCCTCTTGTCTTTGGTGCACTTTGTTTAGAGAGAAAAGATTTTAGAGAATGTATTTCCATGCCAGTTGCAAAACAATACACTTGATTAAAATATTTTCCTACCACATTATCTCCACACGTCCTTATATATGCACAGTGTATGAGTAGGAGATAAATATTTTCTCTATTACACTTGTAAAGTGAAAAGACGCTAGGGCATTTCCATGGCCATTTCTATAGTACCTCCCATAAACACTTTTTTGGCTAAAGCGAGCCACATGTAAACATGTGTTTTCATCAACACTTCCACCTTCCAAATGGGCCTTCACCTCTAAATATTTCTCACCAATTTCATCACCAAAATTTTCTCTATAACCTGGCCTAACAATGAAATAATATGTAGCAATATTTTTATACCATTTAAAGGAATCATATCTATCCCTCAGTCTAACAAAGGATAAAATCAATTGTTTAGTGTATAGGTTCCATGAAACTGCATCTCGTCCCACCAGATTTACATGCTCATTTTTCTTCTAGCCTTGCTCAAAAATATTAGTGGTTAATGGCTCTGCATTATCAGTAGTGAAGATTAAAGCTTTGGTCTGGAAGTATATTTTGAACCATATGTTTTTGAGTTTGATTTTTTCCATGTCCCACCCAAGGATATATTACAAATCTAACTCTTTTTCCATCCCATATTCTCTTGGCCATCTAAATTATGCACCAAGGGAAATGATAAAAGTTAAAACAAGTACTTTCAAAACCGGAGAAACACTAGAAATATACCTTACTGGTAATATTTATCATTCTAGATCCAGATATTTATGTTGTATAACAAACTAACACAATACCCCTTCAGAAATAAGCCCATGCTAAGTTTTCACTTCTAATCCCTTTCCAATTGTTGGATATCTTACAACCCCACCCACCAGCACCCTTAGGTTTAGTTATTATTTTCCCCTATACTAAGGCAATGCTATCTCTTTCTTTTTTAGTTCTCCATGAGAAATGGAAGCAGTTCATTCTAATATTTTCCAACATCTCCACAAGAATGTAAGCTAATGAATGTTGGTAAACAAGAATTGTTTAAAATATTGATTTAACAAGACTAAGCCTTTCTGATATGAACAATCACCTAGTGCACCAATTTGTAATCCTTCTCCCAATTTTCTGATATAACCAAGTTCAATCGTGGAATTCATATTAACATAAAACACATGTTCTTTAGGCAACAGTTGAAAGGTATTATAGAGTATGAAAAAATCTAAAACATTTCTCCTCTTGTCCTTGGTGCACTTTGTTAGAGAGAAAATATTTTAGAGTATGTATTTCCATGCCAGTTGCAAAACAATACAGTTGATTAAAATATTTTCCTGCCACAGTATCTCCACACCTCCTTATATATGCACAATTTATGAGTAGGATATAAATAATTTTTATATTACACTTGCAAAGTGAAAAGGGGCTAGGACCTTGCCATGCCCATTTATGCAGTACCTCCCAGAAACAATTTGTTGTCTAAATCAAGCCACATGTAAACATGTGTTTTCGTCTAAGCTTTCACCTTCCAAATGGCCTTCACCACTAAACATTTCTCACCAATTTCATCACCAAATTTTTCTCTATAACCTGACCTGGGAGTGAAATAATTTGTAGCAATATTTTTAGACCATTTAAAGGAATTATATCTATCTGTCAGTCTAACAAAGGATAAAATTAGTTGATTAGTGTATATATTCCATGAAGCTGCATTTGGTCTCACCATATTTACATGCTCGGTTTTCTTCCAGCCTAGCTCCAAAATATTAGTGGTTAATGGCTCTGCAATATCAGATATGAAGAGTAAAGCTTTGGTCTTGAAGTATATTTTGAACCATTTGTTGTCGAGTTTGATTTTTACCACAACCCACCCAAGGGTCTGTTCACAATCTAACTCTTTTTTCATCCCCTCTTCTCTAGACCATCTAATTTATCCACTAAGGGAAATGATAAAAGTTAAAACAAGTGATTTCAAAACTGGAGAAACATTATAAATATACCTTACTGGTAATCTCATTCATTCAAGATCTAGATATTTATGTTGTATAACATCCTACCATATCCCCCCCTTAGAAATAAGCCTTTGCTAAGTTTTCACTGTTATTGCCTTTCCAATTGTTGGATATCTTACAAACCCCACCCACCATCACCCTTGGGTTTAGCTATTCTTTTCCACTATACTAAGGCAATGTTATCTCTTTCATTTTTAGTTCTCCATGAGAAATGGAAGCAGTTCATTCTAAAATTTTCAAACATCTCCACAAGAATGTAAGCTAATGAATGTTGGTAAAAAGGAATTGTTTCCAATAGATTTAACAAAACTAAACCTTTCTGCTATGAACAACCACCTAGTGCACCAATTTGTAATCCTTCTCTCAATTTTTTTATATAACCAAGTACAGTCTTAGAAGTCATATTGACATAGAACACATGTTATTTAGGCGATGGTTTAAAGGTATTATAGAGTATGAAAAAAATCCTAAAATTGTCTCCTCTTGTCCTTGGTGCACTTTTCTTAGAGAGAAAATATTTTAGAGCATGTATTTCCATACTTATTGAAAAAAAATACAAATATATTATTTATTTCTACTTGAGAACTTATTTTTGGGTACAATTAGAATATAATATAATGAGAAAGAAAATTACATTATAAATATTAAAATTTCAATGATATATGATATATGTTTATATTTATAAGTTCTTAAGACCCCTACGTCATTTCCTAAAAAATGGTGGGGATATTTTGCATAGATCACTCCCGCGTATCCCCTCTCCCTCTCCCCCGCCTCCAGGGTACTTGGTGGAAAATTGCATGAAACCTTCAAGAAATCCCTTAAGTTGAAGCAAGGAAAGCTAGGCTTTCCCCTCTTAGGCAAACAACTAGGGAAAGAAAGTTTATGAAGGAATTTGAAGTATATTCCCACCAAAAGGATATATTTTATCTCCAATACTATCCTCTTGGTGTTTAGGCTCTCGAACCACCAAAACCTCACTTTCTTATTATTCACCAAACCCTAGTTTCCTAGCTTGGCCTTGAAAGGGTCGAATTAGGAGAGAGAAAAATATGGATTAAATTTGAGTATGATCACCAATAAACTTAACTAGTGCCTTGTCCCTTTGGGAATATGGATTTAAGGATGAGATAGGTTAGCTAAAATTGTTTCCAAGGAGGTCGAATTTGATACCCTAGCAACAAGATTTCAAACATTTACCCAGTCAATGGAAAAATGGAATTTTAAGGGAGAGCTACAAGGAGTTCATGACTACGAGAATTATTAATATGTTATTGATGAGTAATACATGAAACATTCATCTAGACAGCATTCAATTAATCTTCAACAAAATTAGGGCATAATTTAGCATAAACTAGATTTGATAATTACATAGATTACACGTAAATAAATATATGCTCAACAATCAAGAGCACATTTGAAAACAACATGCAACATTTCCATCCATTAGACCAAAGAATAACTCCAAAGAAAATAAAAAATCATCTCCAAACATCAAAATGCATCCATGATTTCCAATTCAACCATAAGAGAACAAGAGTGAGTTCCTCTAAGGAGGAAAAAATTCCAAGAAGTGATGATGATGAGTTACAAATGAGATTCTCCTTAACTTATTTGAGGAGATCGAAATGTTATTTAGCCTATGAGCCCCTAAATAATCATAAAATAATGTGAAAACATGCCTAGCTCACAAGTCAACCTAGTATACTTTGTTAACAAAATCATAATATAAAATAGTCATAACTTCCTCAATACTTTTCAAAATCACTATTATGATACCAATTCAAAAATGGCATAAAAATTTGGCCTTTGATGGCAAACTTCAATCTAGTTCCTAGGTAAGGAAAAATGCCTCCCAAGATAGGGCTTTGATATTTATAAAAGGACAACCTCTTTAGGGCATAACACATACAATACTGCACAAAATCATTATTACGAGCCCAATGTTGAAATGGAGCCAAAAATTTGCGTCTTGCAATTTTGATTGTAATCACCCACACTAGTGAAAAAATATGCAAGTCACAATTTTTTGGTGGTTGAAGGGAGCATATCTAGTGGAAGTTGAAAATTAAAAAACCTCAATGAGCCAAGGTATAGAGCCCTTAATTGTAAAATCCCACCATTGTTAGATATAATAGCTGTGTGAGATAGAAACCTTAAGAGGTGACTATATCTATAGGTTGCAAACAGTGTATTACAACAAAAGCAAGTGCAACCCTCTCCTCTGATTTTGTAAATAACATATGAGAGACCTATATCCTGGAATTTGGAGGGATTGAGTGTTTTTTTATCTTTTGGAATTAGAGTGATGAAGGTAGCATTTATGGTTGGAAATGCACCTCAGATTTGGTGTAACTTTTCTTTTAATGCCTAGACCTCATTTTTAATGGTGAACCAAATTTGTGGTGAAAACGTTAGGACTTGGAGATTTTATGTAAGGCATATCCATGGCATTAAATTTGAAATCTATTAAAGTGATGGGTCTCATGGGAATGGCATCACGTTCTTTGAATACTAATTAGGGGATGTGTTTGGTGATCATGTGAATGGCAGTGAAACTGTACTGTTTGAGTTTTGAGAGGAGAGACTTGAAAAATTGTGTTTTTTTGTGATCAATATGTTGATGAGAAGTTAGCTTATTACCTTTATTGTTCTTGAAATGAGTAATTATAGTACGATTCTAATGTCCAATCATCAATTTGTGGAAGAATTTCTAGTTGTGTTCTCCTTCTTGGGCCATTGTACTTGTGATTTTTATCAACAGAGTATTTCTTCTTGTTGATTGCATTCACTGGGGTGGGTGAAAAAATGTTTCTCTTAGCCAGCAAGGGATTCATCTCTTCCATGAATCATTTGTTTTTTAATGCATGTCATTCTATATTCTAGATATTTCGGGATTGGAAAATGTCTACAAATACAATCAGGTTCCATGTCTTGAGATGTTGTTTGAGGTTTTTAAGCCCTTGTTGGAAATGATACATTAGAGTCATTTTGTGTATTACATATTGATTCCACCATTGATTGATGTTCTTATAAATGTATGGTTGGGAAAGCAAAAAAAATTCAAATCTAAAGGGGTTTTTGATGGGGATACATGGGTTGTCGAGAGTGACGGATACGGGCCAGTGGTCTAATCTAGTCAAAGGGAGAATATTGGAATGTAGACCTTCACCACAAATCATTAAGGATTATTAAATCAAGAAATAGTCCAACTTGAAAAATACATGTTGTGATCCCCCACATTTATTGTTATAGGCAGGGAGCCCATTGAGGGTTTCCACATCAATCAGTCTCAGATAACTGATAAAGGTGTTGAATGCTTCATTATCTTGATCATGTCTACAAATTCCTCCTTTTATTTTACTTTAAGGGAGAAATCAGGTTGAAACCCCTTCTTAGAATCCAATGAGAATTTCCGTTGAGATGTACAAATTTGGCAAGACTCTGCAAGAATTTGTATGTTTCTAGAAGAAGATGCAAGACATATATATTGGCGATGAATGAATTTTATGAGGATCACGAGGTAAAAATGAGAAATTAAACTTATTTCTATGGCAAATAAATTGTGAATTGGGATCATGTTTAGATTCCAAAGAATGGAAATTTCACTAACCATGCCTTTGGCATTTATGGTTGTCAATTTTCTATTTTTCCAAAAAAAAATTAGTAGGGTTTCTATCATAATACTAGAACTTTTAATTTCTTGAAACATAAGAATATCATGTAATTCAATACATATATTATTGTGTAAGAGTCATTTCTTGCTTTTAACATTAATTTCCCATATATTCCATTAGATCACCTTTATTGACCAAAGGTCTCTCTCCTATAATAAATACAGATTGGTCTTGTGACCTCAACGATTATCATCATGGAAGAGTTATTTTAGATTTTTTATCCTACTGGTTTGATTCCTAGAAAAAAATCAAATTTATGAGATGCGATATTGGTTGAAGTAAATTTCTTGCTACCCTTCAGGGCTTTCTGAAGTTTATCCCTAAGTATTGATTGTATGTCCTTCCACGATAGGCGTCCAATTTTTTATGAATATTCCCTGCATACACATAGAAACAATTGTTTGCACCAAATTTTATCCCATTTAGACTATTTTGCATCTAGACCAACCTTTTAAGTTTTATAACCTTTTTGGGGTAAAATAATTCCCCAGTCTCTATAATGGGAAATTTAATGATGTCATATAAATTTTAATCTCGAAACCTGGAGCTTGTGGCATAACTTGTTACCAAAAGGTCCATTTGGCTAGAACCATTTCAAAAAAAGTATACGTAACATACTCCCCCCTTATTTTTCTTACATATTTCCATTATTAATTTTTTTTCTGCTAACGGTCTAAGGTACAATTGCATGATAAATTTTTGGGTCCATAATCATCGTTCTCCTGGAAATATACACGGGTGTAAGTGGTGATTTCAAACTCTTGAAAATTAGCCCTCTGTCTAATTATCCTTATGTTTTACTACCTTGAAGGTCTAAATCCAGGCAGGGTTTCAGACCTCAATCCCATGCTGGAACATATACATAATCAGTAGTTTAGGATCAACAATAATGTCCAAGCCATTTTCTATTCCAACAGTTAATAGACCCCTAGCTAAGGTGGATATTCTCATTCTGTGGAACCTTCTTTAATTTGTATCATACTAACAAATATCCTTCTTCCTATGTATGTAAAATAGAGGGTTCCTCAGGGTAAGGAGATCAGTCCATAGTAGATATCTTATTAAGAAAATAATTCACCTTTATATAACTTCATTGGATTTGTCCTGAAATATATGTGAAACTAATCAGCAATATGCATGCAAGACACCATTGATAAGCTTTGGAATTCCTTCCATTCACACCCGCACTATAATTGTAATTAAATATTAGCAATGTGGGTGTTAGGGTCCTATAATAATAGGATTCATAATTTTTGAATTGACTATGATTATTCTTGTAAATATGTACATACCTTGCTTTCTGCAAGTTGTTTTCCCATATTTGGAAATAATAATAAAAAGTGAAAAGAGGGTAAAAGTCCTAAAAGAAAGATCAAAGGACTTGAAAAGAAAAGATCAAAAAGAATAAAAAATGGGCCCCAAAAGAAAAAAGAGATAAAAATAAGACATGAAAGTGAGCAAGTCAAAATTCCACTACTATTTACTTTTACTACAAGAATAATGATTATGTGTAGATTGTTTAAAATGCCATAATGCATGAACAGTTACATAGTTTAATCTTAAATTTTCATGCTTTGAATTTCATGTTTTAGATAGAGAATAAAGATATGTCAAACATTTTATACTTGAAAAATCAGTAGATAGTTAGAGAATAAATGAGGAGCTTAATAGTTTAATCTGAGCCCTTGGATGAAATAAAGTTAGACTTAGATAGATTTATGCTTTGAAAGAAAAATGGATTTAGGGTTGCAAGCTTAAATGCACCCATGCAAATGAAGTAAAAAATGTTAGAATAATGATGAGTAGGTAGAAAGAAGCTGTAAAAGGCATGTAATAAAGCATCATCGAGCAGTGTTGGCTCGAGGGGTCCTGACCCAGGTTCGGTGTGAAAGGTTTGCCAACAAACCCCTATACTACTGGCCCTTTCGGTAGTGACCTGCTTGTGCAGGTCAAAGTCTCACCCGAAGTAGTATGGGTGGGTGCTGGAACCAGATTTCCGCACCCTGAGAAAGGATGGGTAAAGCAAACAGAGCGGTGCTAGGTCCTGTAATCCTCGATTACCTTGTTCTGCGCAGGGTTAATTAAGTCTCTATTCGCATCCACGTGCACTAGATCTATATTTATATGCTTGTTATAACATCAACACAGCAGTACATAAACATAACATAACAGATCTAGATCCAAGAACGCAGTACACAGATATTTCGCAGCTTAAAGACAGAAAATGCACAATACAGTAATTATCAGTAATTCACACAAAAGTACTCACAGACGCAGTTCTCTAACAATATTTTG
Organism: Pinus albicaulis; assembly: GCA_034641835.2. Taxonomy (NCBI): domain Eukaryota; kingdom Viridiplantae; phylum Streptophyta; class Pinopsida; order Pinales; family Pinaceae; genus Pinus; species Pinus albicaulis. The sequence goes on from CM076573.1 coordinate 956,405,694, forward strand.
CATTCATTCATTCATCAATTCTTCCTTAAAATTCCCTTCCCAACTTGCGCACACAGCAGTAGGGTCCGCACACAGCTGGACTTGGATCTCCGCACACACAGCCAGCAGGAGTCCTTTCCCCAAAACCCAAACAGATATCTTAAACCACTATTCGCATCAATAGCTCATCATTTCTTATCCTTTACAATACAAAATACATCTCTATTTATAACAATCTAGCCTCGACTTTCCTATGGTCCGCAACCCATGGTTTTCGGACCCCTAGTTTTCCCTTTTACCCAATACAAAGCTTTCGGGGCTTTGACCCACCCTAAAACCCCTCCGCTAGATTAAATCTAATAAAAAATATCCAAAATGGACCAATTTCCTAGCTTGTTAGGAGACCCCGTTCCAACAACCCCCCAACACAATCTTGTGACTCGTCCTGAGTCACGGCAGTGGCACGGCCTCTATTTGCGTGCACAAGGTAGCCAGAGTGCAGACGAGCGGAGGGAGCACTTCCTAACTCTGGGTCGCAGCTCATTGCGCAATGTTGACAAGTGTCAAGCAGGCAGGGCTGTCTGGAGCCACGGTAACCCTTTCTAACAACCGATGGAGGCACACAATGGTAGACTGAGCATCTTCGGCGAGCTGGAGTGCGGTTTCGGCCCATGGTTTCAACCATTTTCGAATGACATGATTGTTGTGGCGAAGGTTCTCAAGCTTGTCCAAGACGGCTAGATGTTGCGTGGAGGTGGTGGAGGCTCTAACTTGATCCAGAGTAGCTTCCGCCTGCTGTAATTCCTTCTGGATATGCTGAAGCGTAGAATGGTGTTGGAGGGCCGTCCATAGTTGGGTATTTGTTTTGACCAATTGTGCGCCCCGCGTAAACTACTCCTGAATAATATGCGTTGCATCTGTGACCACTGCAATCTACTGGTCCCATACTTCCGGAGGTATGTCATACTACTGTTGCATGGCCCGGTCATGGTGGAAAACTTCGTGCAACACTATGGTGTATAGTCCTTGTAGCTCTATGCGAGATAGCTGCCCTAAATCTATTCAGATGTCCCCAGTAGTTGGATCAGGGGCGCTGACTATGGAAATGTGAGGGAGTGAACACACATTACTTTTGTTGAGCGGTACTCTGGAGTTGCGAAGAAGTCACAGCATGTCCTTGTATCTCAGCGTTCCTTCTTGGCGCAGAAATAGTTGGGACCTGACTGTGATGTTGCAGGTGGGGGACTGCGGTACTAGTAGACCTTCTTCTGCTATATCTTCTAAGGCCAGCCGGCTGGGTCTCGTGGCTCTCCCTGTAGTGCTAAGGTCAGTTGCACAGTACTAGTGCCTCTTTGTTTGTGGCTCGCAGACAATTATTTCTGTAGGAATCCAGTACTCATTCCTTTTACTGCACTCAGCATTCCCAGGCTCTCTGAAGATGATATCTGTAGTTACTGAGCAGCCTGGGACCAGATCATTCGGTGGGTTAGGGTCCATCCGAGAAACAAGAAAACGAGCATCCCAGAGAATGTTAATTAGTGCAAAAAACCAGTACGCAGATAGCAGGAGCATGTTGTAGGGTGAATAAATAGCTTGGTGCGAAGTTATCTAGCCAACCACACACCGTCCAGAGCTACTTAATGGTGGAGTAGCCCATTCGTGAGACTGACCATTGATCAGGTGGATCAATCTTACCATAAATGGCTGCATTGATGATCTGCCGCCTATTTTTCATACTTGTAAGATTCCTTTTTTATCAAATCGGGATGCGTTGACGGATGTCCTTCGTGCCTGAGGTCGTTTCCATGGAATGTCAGACCACGGATGACGCCTGCGTATCGTTCGCGTACCCTAAATGAAGGTCGATGCAAGGTGTGTCTGCAAGTTGGCCATCAGTATTTTTGGGCCATGCGCTTCACCCTTGGTCGAGACGTCCCTGCATGATAGGGTTGCGTCACGTGTCCTCTTGCCATCTATTACTTGAGGCATCCGCAAATTCTCCAAATTACACATGGATCCAAGCAAGTCCGTAACCCAATGAATGCCTAGGTCAGCGGTACCCTAGCAAGCCTTTCTGTGCAAGTTTTTATTTCACCCTTGAGTGTTGTATGTCAGAAAGTATCCGTGTAGGTCGACTAAACTTGGAGCCCATCTGGCAACTAGGGTCCCTATGCGTAGGATCACCCTTCTCTAATACTTCTCCTAAGTGAATAATACCGGTCCTTGCGTAGGTGCTCCGCGCAGTGTTAGTGACAATTCCCCTAGCCTACGTTCCATGGGAATCTTAGGTTCAACAGTCTTCTGACTATCATCTGCGTCCTCCTGGCAGGGCAGGTTTCTTTCCTTGGTAGAGATGCGATGAAAATTCCTGACAGTCTGAAGACATCAAAGCATCGAAACCTCGTGCAATCGGCCTTGCCAATTTTCCAGCTCCTCATTAGAGTCGGAAAAACATTCACTATCCTTTTCCCAGCATAGAATTCCTTCATCCGTGGGGTTAACCCGATCTTCATCCTGTGTAGTTAATTTATAACACGATCTAATTCCTCCTCCTCATAGCCTGGCTCTGTATAACATGCATCTTCTGCTGGATCCAGTGGTACTATGACACGTGTACCTTTGCTTTCAAACACCATGCTACGCTTCTTGAGATTGATGACACCCCCCATGTCAATTTCCTAGTCCAATCCAAGGAGCGCAAGTTAGGGATCCACATCTTCCACAATTTCTATTACTTCAAAGTCAGCTAGGACCCTTACCCCTACGATGTCAACCATGAATTTTGGTAACCTCCCTAAAGGGATGATTTTTTGTTGATTGGCCATTCATAGCTGGATGGTGGACCATTCTAATTTGGGCTCTCCCATTCATTGCCATGTCTGTTTTGGTAATACATTCGCATCTGACCCTAGATCTAAGATAACCTGATCCATCTCGTAGTCACCAATCTACGCAGTCAATCACATCTCTCTTCCAGTGCGCTTCTTATAGCTGTATAGTTTGTGTACATCCTTGGTCTCATGGATCAAATTGGACCGAGCTGCGTAGGTATTCAATAGTGCTTGGAGATTTCCTACAGCCTACAGATTTTGCAGCAGCTTCAGACATGCCTTTAAAAAGGGCTCAACCCCTTCCTCTATCTGAGGTTGCGTCGGCAGCTGCGTGGGGGCTGCCAGTGGTGTTTGTTCTTTGAAAGGCACTCCTTCCCGGGAGGCAAGCTCCTCTTTTGCTCCCTGGGTGACCAGACCACTACGTGTCATGACTTTTACACTGGGATCCGCCTTTATTAGCTCAGTTTTAACTCTTTGTACATTCTGCGTAGGCGTAGGCTGCTTTTCCTGCATCTTGGCTATTAAAATTGGGCAGTCCGCTACCTCATGGTCCAGCTACCTACAATATTTGCACGATGGCCTGGTAGGATTTTTGCATTCTCTAGAAAAGTGCCCTATTTCTTTACAATTATAACAGATTAGCTACCCACATCCTCGGCCTGCGCTTCCTCCCCGACCTCCTCTCCCTCGGGCTGGTGATCCTCCAAAGTGCGCAGAAATTCTTGGCGACACAAGGTCCGATTGTACCCTATATAATTTCCCCTGATCCATCATTAAGTCATAAGTACGATAGTTCTGCTCATCATGTCCTACTGATCGGCAGAATCGGCACCATTGTTGCTTTAGTTCTGGGACATACGCACCTAACCGAGGGCAATGGTTCGTATCATGTAGTCCTCCTACCCGACAATCATCACACCATAGCGCAGGTCCACTTGAACCTGGTCGTAATAGGATGGGTTCCCTACTTGCCCCTAGGCGTATCGGACTAGGTCCTCCTGCTTGCATGTAATCTGTTAGCAGAGGGAACTCATCCTTCGTATGGCCAGACACCCGGCATCGTATGCACCAAAGATCTGTGCAACTGTCCTTTCATCACTTTTTTCACAGGTTCTGTATCTCCATATGCATAGCCCCAAGTTGTTCCTGGATTTTTTGTACCCCTGCTGACGTATCCTCTTGGGGGGCAGCCTCCAATTTCATAGCGACTTCCATAGCCTTCTCCTGCGACTCAAAAGTTTGATGACTCATTAGCGTGCACAAGTGAGGTAATAACATAGCGATGAACCATTCCGTATGCTATCTATCATCATATTCAAATCCTCCTTCCCTGATTTCCTTCTTCAATCGCTGACCAACCTCCCATACTGACTCAGATGCACCTTGTTTGAAGTCCTTCACTTCTGCTACCAGTTGGGAATAAGATTTCGGCTTCCTGAACTGGTGCTTCAAAGCGTCCTTGATATCTTGAATAGATGCACTCCCATTCTGGGAAATATACTGCATATACCAGTCCAAGGCCCTGTCCTCGAATGCCAACGACAGCTGCGCCCTTTTTACCGTATCACTCGCCACATTCTGCGCAATCCATATAGAGTCTGCAATGAACCCAAACCGGTCCATATCCTCATCTCCTACCCCCTTGAGGGTAGGTAGTTTCAGATGCGCAGCCATATCAGTGTCTAGAGGGGGTGGTGGTATAGGCGAATTCTTACCTTTGCACGGCCTAGGTGGCGATTTAGCTGGGGGATCTTGCGCAGCTGGTTCTTGCAATAGATTATAGGCGGATCTCCCTTCGTCAAGGTTGGTCCGATAGTATTTACCACTGCATGTCGTGCTCCCATCTAGATCTGAGGTCATTCAGTTAGTATGACTACACAGAATGCTCTTTTCGCACAATAATTTCTTGATCAGCAACGGTAACATCCTCAGAAATTTGCCTCGAAACCCTTTGAAGAATCGTCGTTTGGCCTCAGAGTATGATAAAAACTGATCAATGGAAAATTCTGTCACAAATCCTCCCAGCACACTATCCACCCAGTGATCCATCGTGTGTGTGATAGTATTATTAGTTTTTTCCAACTACTCGAGCAGCTCTGGGGTCCACTGAGTGACTCGCTCGTCCTTTCAGCACTTTTGGAATTCCACAAGTCTAGCTAGCCACTCCTCAAGTTCAATCACAAAGGTTACAAAGAATATTTCGTAGCTTTCAGTAAGGATGTACCTATTTTTCCACCTTTCCGCCGTTAACTTCTCACTGCGATTTTCATTTACTGCGACCTCCTGGATCTGTCTTTCGAACCAGTCTTCAATCTCTTTTCTTTCAGGTTTCCAGTATTTTCTTGTCATTACCTGATTCCTCTCTCAGACTTCTTCCGATCCCGGCAACGGAACCATTTGTTGGCTCAAGGGGTCCTGACCCAGGTTCGGTGTGCAAGGTTTGCCAACAAACCCCTATACTACTGGCCCTTTCGGCAGTGACCTGCTTGCGCAAGTCAAAGTCTCACTCGAAGTAGTATGGGTGGGTGTTGGAACCAGGTTTCTGCACCCTGAGAAAGGATGGGTAAAGCAAGCAGATCGGCGCTGGGTCCTGTAATCCCTGATTACCTTGTTCTGTGCAGGGTTAATTAAGTCTCTATTCGCATCCACGTGTACTAGATCTATAGTAATACGCTTGTTATAACATCAACACAGCAGTACATACACAGAACATAACAGATCTAGATCCAAGAACGCAATACACCGATCTTTCGCATCTTAAAGACAAAAAACACACAATACAGTAATTATCAGTAATTCACACAAAAGTAATCACAGACCCAGTTCTCTAACAATCTTTCACATCCATTCATTCATCAATTCTTCCTTACAATTCCCTTCCCAACCTATGCACACAGCAGTAGGGTCCACACACAGCTGGACTTGGATCTCCACGCACACAGCCAGCAGGATTCCTTTCCCCAAAACCCAAACAGATATCTTAAACCACTATTCGCATCAATAGCTCATCATTTCTTATCCTTTACAATACAAAATGCATCTCTATTTATAACAATCTAGCCTCGACTTTCCTATGGTCCACAACCCATGGTTTTCGGACCCCTAGTTTTCCCTTTTACCCAATAAACGCTTTCGGGGCTTTAACCCACCCCAAAACCCCTCCGCTAGATTAAATCTAAACAAAAATATCCAAAATGGACCAGTTTCTCAGCTTGTTAGGAGACCCCATTCCAACAGGTAGAATTACTAATTTCCCTTCCCCAAAATCATCCAGTATTCTAAACCTTCAGTTAAAGAGGCTCAGAGCATTTCTCTGACTTCTGTTGGGACTGGACCCAAGGCTTAGTGACTGATTAGTTAAAAATATTAGATTCCCTACATAAAACCCATTTCATCAAAATATTCACCCTTTTCCAAAATTATGATCCCTTTTCTTAAGTAAAACACATTTTTTCTTAGTAAAGGTAAAAACCCCACTTAATTAATTTCATTTTCATTCAAAAACACTCAAAAACCTACAAAATGCATTTTATCCTAAGTTTATGTGTTAAAAAATCAAATTGGGACAAATTGTGTTAAATGACCTTTTTACACTTTACTTAGTTTAAATCTATGTATTTTTCTTCATCTCATTCATTACATTCTTCATTTCATATTAATTTCTAACCTAAGTACTAAATCCTTATAAAATGACCCTTCCCGTATATATTAATTTATCTATATATAAATATCCCCAAAACGCACTATATAAAGTTTAAACCTATGTTTATTTACCCCACATGTTAAATAAAACCCCCGCTCCTTTCCCCATAGGTTTAAACATATCCTAAGAAATAAATCCCACTCCCTATGGTTTTAAAACTCTTGTTAAAATATTTTATTTACCATATAAATACATCCCGCACCATTGGTTATAAAAACTTTTGTTAATGCTTTATGCGATATGAAATATACCCCTCCAACCTTAATAAAATATTTGATTTTTATTAAAAAAACATACGTTTTTAATCTAAAAATCAACTCTGTCGCGTATATAAAAGCCCAGACCCCACCGTTTTCCACCGAGCAACTCCAAGATACGATCGTAGCCATTAGCATCAAAGCTCCCAGATCCGATGATCAAAATGCAGTATCGCATTTTAAAATGCGCGACCATAACCATTTCAAAACTATGCAAAATGGGCGGTTTTCCACTCTTATCTCTCCTCCATGCGGCAGCAGCCTATTGGATTGCATCCGATCCTACCAAAACAACTTACTGCCCATCTCTCGTGTGATAAACCACTCTGGTTTTCTACCTCCAGCGCCAAACCGCCTCCGCTCTGACTTGACCACATTCAATGCCGATTTGTTTTGACCTAAAAACATAATAAAACCTTCATAATACATACAGTCGAACCCTTTATGCATGCGTTCATCCTCCCGACTGAAGAAACAAACCCTATACACAGTTTTTTGCTTCCAAAGACCATAAAAAGCCATCAGAACTTGTCTGAGACCTAGAAAACCAGTTAAAAACCAAAAAACCTACACAAACAAGTATTATTCACAAAAAAACGACCTATTTATCATTTTGAAAGGATTTTTCTGAAGGAATTAAGCGTAATAAAGCCCTTTTATCCACAAAAAATACTTATATTTAACTTCAAAGAAAGTATTTGATGAAAAACCCTAATAAAACCTGAGTTTCGAATACTGTAACTTGTTTAAATCAAAATTGAAGAAGTTTTAAGCCTTTTTACAGATCTTAGGGATCTCTGAATAATTCGAAACCCTTTGCAAATAATCAAAACCCATCTCTACCCTTATTCCCACACCTCTATGAAATTGCGAGATACCCCTGCTATGGCTAGAATTTCTTTCACTGTATCCCCTATTCCCTAAAGTTATTGCTGGCTTCCCTTCAGAACAGGGTTTTATTAACAAATTGTTTGTTTTTTTGCAAATTATTCCCAGAATATGAAATTGGGCCAACAGTTTCAATACTAGTTGAAAAAATTGTTGCTCCAAATTCTCACATTTTAATTCAAAAAATTTCATTGAACAAACAGTTTGTATACAAAGAAAGGATTAAATCAAAGTCAGAGAGAGATCAGAATGATGAAATTACACAATGAATGGAAAAAGTGAAATAAGAATTCACAGTGGCAGTAAAGCAATTTTACAGAGGTTAAAGAGTATCAGAGGTTAAAGAGTATCAGAGATTAAAGGGAATAAGAGTGAAAGAGTATAAGATATTAAAGATAATATTTAAAAACAGATTTGAAATATCTTGGCCAGCAAAGAGGACACCAAGGCAGCCAGTTGCACCATATCCACAATCAATATCTATTGTATTTGGATCAATAGGACAGCTTGTTGATTTGTTAAGAAGTTTTCTCTATTTTGTTGTAAAGATATTTCTATTTTCCTTAGATAATTCCTAGAAGAATTCTAGGATATTTTGTAAACTATATTGTATAAATACTTCATCTTTATAAGTATTATTGTGGAATAAATTGCTGAAGATTTCTATAGTTATTTTTGTTGGAATTGGAAGTTTTTTGTTGCAAATTTCGAGTAGCAGACTGGATCAGATCAATCAGCATCACATTTCAGGATTTATCTGATGAGCCATTGAAGTGAAGTACTTTCTACTTGTCATTTTTTATCTTCTTTGTTTCATGCATCCATTATGTGTTCTAAATTTGAATGAATAAACAAGAGTATTATTTCAGTATTTGTTAAAAGTACCCTATCTTTACTATTTATCATTTCTATGTTTTCTACTAATTTCCAGAGTAGGGAACCCTTAATTGCTCCCTCTTTCGTTTGACCTCTGCCTACTACTTCCCTTTTTCGAATCAAAGAACCCTTCATTGCTCTTTATCTCGATCAAAACACTTCACCAAACAGCCTTCCAAGATCTTCAAAGGCTTATCTATCTTGCCCTGAAAACATTTGACTTTTTGACCTTGATCCTAGTTCTGTATGCTTGAATTTTGACTCCAAAGCCCAATGAACAATCAGATTTCGCACTATCCATCTCATTAAGTGATTTTTCCCACCAAACCAAGTCAATCAGACCAAAACCAAATTGCACAATCATAACTAGCCTAATATTTTATAAATCAAAACAAATTTAAATCTTACAGAGAGAGCCCTCTCTCAACCCTAGGAAGGCTAGATCCTAGAGCTTAAAAGTAGGTTTGTGGTTACCTCAGACTATTTATTTCTTTAACCTTGAGAAATTACTAAGTGATAACATATTGGCGACTCCATTGTGGAATAACATCTTCTTCATAAATATTATACAATGATCAGATCTGATCTATGATGGTGGACATTGATCAAACACACAAAGGTTAAAATCATCCACCTGGCGACTCCAAATAAATTTTAAAAATCAAATCTAAGACACCACTGGTAGAAGGATCTAGCTTGGTTGTATAGATACAGTGGCCCTTCTTTATGATTGATTTACAAGATGAACCCAAGAATACAATGTAGGTATGCTCCCATGAGCAGAGATCACATATCTGAATTTCCACAAAAACTACCAAAGGTAAATTGGGATAAAAACCTTCCTATGTTTCAAGATGAGAATATTGATTTGTTGGCAATATGATGCAGAGTGTTGTCCTTGATGGCAACCCACTGAATGAAGATGAAGACATGAAAGTGTTGACATGTGTTGTCCTTGATGGAAAACCACCTGATGAAGTTATTCTTGACCTGATGGACTTGGTAAATGATGTAAATCTGATATACAATGATGTTCATAGCACATCAGCAACATGATGCCGAGTGTTGTCCTTGAATGGAAACCCACTTGATGAAGATGATGACAACTTACTTGATGAAGTTGTGCTTGATAGAATATGTCTTGATGAACTTGTTAAATGATGTAAATATGATGTATATACAATGAGTATAGAAGGTAATGATGGAAGGAATGTCAGTATGTGCTAGAACATGATGAAAAGAGTATGTTTCAAGGCATACGCGGATTTGTCTAGACAAAGTAGCGTATGCACGCGGGAAATAACGTGCCAAGTCGCGTATGGGCAAAAGCGCTCTAAATATGTAAAACCAGGGGTAACCACCATAGTATTGACCCATTGTATTGAGTAATGATTCGTCTATGTGACCCCGTCCAGGAATACCATCGAAAGTAATGTGGTTTTGGCTCATGGTATTGATAAAGGGTAAACCTATATAAGGAGAAGAAATTCATTGTGCAAATCATGAGGGTGGGTGCAAGATGTCTGAGCTTGAATGAATACTTCTCTCTGAAGTAGATCTGAATGGAAAGGGTTACAGTTGAATGATAGATCTGAATGTGTGATGCACCAATGATGAAGAAGGGGATCTAGATCTGAAATGTACTTGTATTTGCTAGATCTTCTTATGGAATGATTAGATCTGTGATGAGGCGAACATCTGTCTGAGGTAAAGGGTAAAATCTGAAGTGATGTATCTGTTGTGAAGAATTACAATGACATAAAATTTTGAAGAACCATATGCTAGTTCGCCGAAGAGGAAGCGCGTATATATGCGGCTTCGCTGAAGAGAAAGCGCGTATGCGCAATAAAATTAGCTATGTAATATGTACAAAAGTATACGCTGGTTTATGTGAACGGAAGCGCGTATATATGCGACATCAGAGAAAGGAAAGCGCGTATGCAAACTAGGGTTTGCTGAAGTCTGTGGTAAGAAATGTCTGATCTGTTCTGCTGGTTTACTGATATCTGTCAATGAGTTATATGTATCTGTTTCATGGTTGACTGTGCTTAAAAGTATGGAGTGGGTCCAGTCTGAAAATATGATGAAACGTGGCCTGCAAGTTATGTCCTAAAGGAAGCTTTGGATCCAGTGTGAAAATTGATGAAACGTGGTCCATAGAGGTGCTGAAGGTTGTAGCCTTCAGTCAGGGGGTTGTAGCTCCCTTCCAGGAGAGGCTGGTAAACGAGATCAGGGGGTAGTAGCTCCCTTCCAGGAGAGGCTGGTAAATGAAACTGGGGTCGTAGCTCTTCCGTAAGAGGGCCGGTAAACGAGAGCAGTGGGGTCGTAGCTCCCCTTCCGTGGAGAGGCTTCGGTAAACGAGCCGTTGTGTGGGTGTCTGCGTGCCGGTAGGAGTCTACACCTCAAAGACATATGTTGTAAGATGTTTTCTCTATAATAAAATATTGAAGGTTGAGCAACCGCAAGGGTGGTTTTCTCCTGACTTGGGTTTCCACCTAAAAATCCCGGTGTTCATGTGTGATGCTTTGTGTGATGGTTTATTCTGTTGTTACTACACATGTTTACTGTTATCTTAACATCAGATGAATGAATATTGCAAAGAACTAAGTTAATAAATATCTGCATATTTAGATCTCTGCTAATACACGAGTTGTATGAAGGATATCCGCGTGTATACGCGAGTTTACTAAAGGAAAGTAGCGTATGGGTTTTAGAGAGTGAAAAAGTAAAAAATTTTGAATATGCAGTAAATACTGATTCACCCCCCCCTCTCAGTATTTTTCCCAACAATTGGTATCAGAGGAGGTCCTTCTGCAGAAGCTTGATCGCTTGAAGGAGATCCGTCGCAATGGGAAGTCATGAAGGAGTAATGTCTATAAAGCCACCTCTATTCAATGGAAGCAATCTGATATTCTGGAAGATACGAACAAAAGCATATCTGCAAAGTCTTGGTGCAGATGTATGGGCAATCGTGGAAGAAGGTTATCAATACCCGGCAAGTATTCCTACTGATGCAGCTGAAAGGAAGAAGTATGAAATCAATGCCAAAGCAGTGAATGTCTTATTAGGAAGCATGTCCGAATCAGAATTTGCTAAAGTGATGCAGCTACATTCAGCAAAAGAAATATGGGACAAAATCATTCTAAGCTATGAAGGAGACACAAAGGTAAAAAGTGCAAAACTCCAAACTCTCAGAATTGAATATGAAAATTTAAGGATGCATAGTGATGTGATGAAAGTATTGCCAGCTTCTTTCTTCGTCTAGATGATATTGTGAATCAAATGAGAAATTTGGGTGAAACCATAACCGATACTACTCTGGTGGAAAAAGTCTTAAGATCCTTGACTTCAACATTTGACTCTAAAGTTTCAGCTATTGAAGAAAGGCAAGATCTGCAAACTCTTACTATTGTTCAATTACATGGTATTCTGACTGCTTTTGAAATGAGACAAGGAGGTCCTTCCCAAATCAGAGAAGCTGCTTTTAAGGTATCTGCAAGAGGAAAGGAAAAGGAAGTTGTCAAAGAATCCAGCTATATATCCGAAGAAGAAGAAGCGAATTTTGTGAGAAAACTCCAACTAGGTACTGGAAGATTCAAAGGTAAACTTCCCTTCAAATGTTTTGATTGTGGAAGAGTTGGTCACTATGTTGCTAAATGTCCTTATAGAGAAAAACATGGTAAAGGGAAACAATTTGAAAAGAGGAAGAGTTATTATGCAAATGAAGATGATGATGAAGTGTCCAGTGAAGATGAAGAAGATTCTGACCATGATCTGAAATTACTCATGGCAAAGAAGCAAAAGAAGAAGGCTACTCGAAACAAGAAGATATCTCAGAAAACTTGTATAGCAGAAATTGAAGAAGATGAATCAGATAGTGATTGGGGTCCTTGTAATACTCTTCTTTGTGCAAACAATAGTGAAGATAGTGAAAGTAAAGTGATGGATCTAGAAGAAGCTATCAAGATCAAAGTTGAAGAACAACAAAAGGAAATTGATAAGAAAGATTCTATCTACAAAGAGATGATCTCTCAAATGAAAGAAAAAATAGAAATGCTGAATGGACAGGTGGACAAGTATCAAAGGTTTCATACTTATGCATCCAATCGAATTAAAGGACTAGAAGCAGAAATCAACGATCTAAATGCAGATCTCGAAAAATCAAGCAAGAAGAATGAAGGACTTGAAGCTGCAATCATCTCTCTACAAGCAGACCTTGAAGCATCAAGTAAGAAGAATGAGGAACCTCTGCAACCATTTGAAAAGGAAGGCCTTGAAGCAGAAATCATCTCTCTCAAAGAAGATCGGGAAAAATCAAATAAGAAGAATGAAGAGCTGCAACAAACATGTGAAGAAAACGAAAATTGGTTGAAAGAAGAGATTCTAAATCTGAAGGATCAAGTAGAAGATGGAAGAAGGAAAGAAGAAAGCATGAAAAAGCAATGTCAAGCCTTGGAGGTTGAGGTAAACATTCTCAAAGGTAAATTAGAAGAAAAGGTTAAACTTTTGAGGTTTCAAGATAGTACTAATATTTTGGACAATATTCTGAGTAATCAAAGGTCTCCTGCTATCGAACTTGGTCTTGGTTTCCATGAAACTGTTAAAGGAGAATCTAGCTCACAAGGAAGTGCTAAAAATTCAGAGGATGTCAATACAAAACCTGAAGTGTTGAAAGAGACAAAATATCAACCAACAATCATGAATTCTCAAAGGAATTCATTCAAGAACGTTGAATGTTTTAAATGTCATAATTATGGGCATGTTGCAGCAAATTGCAGAAGCAGAAAAATTCAGCCACAAACAAACAAATTCTACTCAGAAAGGTACTCTGGTAGCTTCAAGGGATATTGTTTTTCATGTAACAAGTATGGACATAAAGCAGCTGATTGTAAAAGGAGGAAGATTAGAAATACTCATTATGATTCTTATGCTTATTTTTTTGGACATATGAGATGTTATTCTTGTAACAAGTATGGACATGTAGAAAAGGAATGCAGGTTGAACAGATATGAGAAATTGGATAACTTCCAGCACACAAATAGAAAGATCAAACAAATCTGGAAAAAGATGGAGGACCGATCAGAAACGTAGGGAATATTGACCCTACTGTAGTCATCCGCTTCTGAAGCTTACTTCTCTGATTAACTGCAGGAATGATGTGGGATACATTATGAGATTTAGTAATGTATCGTCACAGGGGAAGCAATGTATGATGTCTCTCATGGTTGATTTGATTATTCTGGTTATATGTATTTCAGACAGAGCATCTGATATGAAGAAGATAGGTACAGGAAGTACAAGATCAGGGGAAGATGAAGGAATGTGAAAATTTCTATGCTTCACTTTCCATACGCGAGTTATATGAACAAAAGTCGCGTATACTCGCGAGTTTCAGCAGACACAGTTGCGTATGCTTTGATGATAAGAGAATTTTTATGATAGCTGAAAATCTGGAGCAGAGGTTCAGGGGGAGCATCAGTCTGACTGTTAATAACTGTTTTATTGACTCTATATCAACTTAATTTCTCAGTTTTAAATAATGATGATATGATACTTGGTTACTTAATTCGAAGATTATGGATGAGTCCTGAAGAGTATTCGTTGCTGAGATGAAAGTCTTATAATTCATAGATAAGGACAGATCATGCAGAGATTGTTGCTGATGACTTGCTGATAAAGGTATTCAGGTTGCACAAGTTAAGGAGGAGCACTGGTTCAGGGGGAGCAGCAGGTTGAACACTAATGACTGCATTGTTGGCACTATGACTGCTTATTCTTTGGTTATTGTGATACTCATGCTTAAATGATGATGACTTGGTACATGGTTCATTATGATGAGATTTTGAGCCTTGTTAGCTGAAAAGTATCTTTTGTGCTCACACATGAATGAATTGGAAGTCTTATGATTCAGAGATAAGAATAGAACATGTAGAGTTTGTTACTATGGTTGAGATCTTTTCCATACATATGTTACTTCATGGTGATATTGGACCACATGGATGCTTGACACATATTTGAAGATGTTGTTATGGTATGATAATCTCTCTTGAAAATATTGTGTTGATGCTGCAAAGAATCTGAAGGCTTGGTTACTAATGTGCTTATGCTACAACCATTGGATGACGCTTGAAGACACAACTACACTGATCTATCTAGCTGTAGTCCAGGGGAAGCATTCAAATATCTCAGAAAGAAGCTGAACACTATCTTTTTCTCACAGAGGATCAGATCTGGTTAAAATATAGAAGATGGTATTGGATACGCGAGTTTCCTGAAACACAGTCGCGTATATACACGAGTTCATGCACAGAAAACCGCGTATGTCTGATTGCTGACATTTTTATGTTTGGAGTCAGCTCTCTTCAGCACAGCTGCAGTCCTGTTTGGTATCTCTGATACTGTTTGGTATCTCTGGTGGTGTTCCAGTTCTCATAATTCTATTTCTAATGTTTTGATAAAGATGCCTTGATGATTTGTTAGTAAAAGTGTTCAGGATGCACAAACTAAGGGGGAGCCTTAGTCATATGGAAAGGTTGCTTGGATGCACAGATTCAGGGGGAGCATTAGCTTTGCTGAGTATAATGCATTGTTGGCATTATGATGATTCTGAAAAGTGATCTCTTTCTTGAGGTCTTTCTGGTATTGGTCGTGTAAAGTTACAATTGTAGTTTGATGAAAAGGTCATGTTGAGACCCATGATGTAAAATTATAATACTCAGTCATGTAATGACTTGTCAAATTTGTAAACCCACTTGGTTGGGTAGCTGAGTCAAATTTTGTAAACCCACTTGGTTGGGTACTTGAGTCTTATATGTAAATCCACTTGGTTGGATATTTGATGTAAGTATGAGTCTTTGGTGATAGGAAGTTCATAGAGTCATGTACTTCATTGAAAAATATATTTGAAGATTCAGCATGAACTCACGGGGAGCTTGGTCACTTCAGTATATATCAGATCTGCAGAACACTTCTTCCACATGAGGAGAAAAGGGGGAGAGTATGTTGGTTTTGATCCGCCCTTTGCCCTTGATGTCAAAGGGGGAGAGTGCTATGGTGTTTGAATGAAGAGAAAGAATGGTGTCAAAAATGGAGAAAGTGACATGGTGTCATTGTATTCTTGATGTACCTATCTGTTGTGGTAACCAAACACCATCGTGGTTGCCATCAAGTCCAAAGGGGGAGATTGTTGGCAATATGATGCAGAGTGTTGTCCTTGATGGCAACCCACTGAATGAAGATGAAGACATGAAAGTGTTGACATGTGTTGTCCTTGATGGCAAACCACCTGATGAAGTTATTCTTGACCTGATGGACTTGGTAAATGATGTAAATCTGATATGCAATGATGTTTGTTAGCAATATGATGCTTAGTGTTGTCCTTGAATGGCAACCCACTTGATGAAGATGATGACAACTTACTTGATGAAGTTGTGCTTGATAGAATATGTCTTGATGAACTAAATCTGATGTATCTACAGTGAGTACAGAAGGCAATGAAGAAAGGAATTCAACATGTGCTAAATCTATGGTGAAAAGAGTATGTTTCAAGGCATACACGGATCTTTCTAGGAGAAGTCGCGTATGCACGCGGGAAACAACGTGCCAAGTCGCGTATGGGAAAAAGCGCTCATAAAGTGCAAAACCAGGGGTAACCACCATGGTATTGACCCATTGTATTGGGTAATGATTCGTCTAAATGACCCCGTCCAGGAATACCATTGGAAGTAATGTGGTTTTGGCTCATGGTATTGAAAAAGGGTAAACCTATATAAGGAGAAGAAATTCATTGTGCAAATCATGAGGGTGGGTGCAAGATGTCTGAGCTTGAATGAATACTTCTCTCTGAAGTAGATCTGAATGGAAAGGGTTACATTTGAATGATAGATCTAAATGTATGATGCACCAATGATGAAGAAGGGGATCTAGATCTGAAATGTACTTGTATTTGCTAGATCTGCTTATGGAATGATTAGATCTGTGATGAGGCAAACATCTGTCTGAGGTAAAGGGTAAAATCTGAAGTGATGTATCTGTTGTGAAGAATTGCAATGACATAAAAGTCTGAAGAACCATAGGCTAGTTTTCCGAAGAGGAAGCGCGTATATACGCGGCTTCGCTGAAGAGAAAGCGCGTATGCACAATAAAATTAGCTCTGTAATATGTACAGAAGTATACGCTGGTTTATGTGAACGGAAGCGCGTATATACGTGACATCAGAGAAAGGAAAGCACGTATGCAAACTAGGGTTTGCTGAAGTCTGTGGTAAGAAATGTCTGATCTGTTCTGCTGGTTTACTGATATCTGTCAGTGAGTTATATGTATCTGTTTCATGGTTGACTGTGCTTAAAAGTATGGAAAGGGTCCAGTCTGAAAATATGATGAAACGTGGCCTGCAAGTGGTGTCCTAAAGGAAGCTTTGGATCCAATGTGAAAATTGATGAAACGTGGTCCATAGAGGTGCTGAGGGTTGTAGCCTTCAGTCAGGGGGTTGTAGCTCCCTTCCAGGTGAGGCTGGTAAACGAGAGCAGGGGGTCGTAGCTCCCTTCCAGGTGAGGCTGGTAAACGAGATCAGGGGGTCGTAGCTCCCTTCCAGGAGAGGCCGGTAAACGAGTCAGGGGGTTGGAGCTCCCTTCCAGGAGAGGCTGGTAAACGAGCACAGGTGGGTGCCTGCGTGCTGGTAGGAGTCTGCACCAGCACATATGTTGTAAGATGTTTTCTCTATAATAAAATATTGAAGGCTGAGCAACTGCAGCGGTGGTTTTCCCCCGACTTGGGTTTCCACCTAAAAATCCTGGTGTTCATGTGTGATGCTTTGTGTGATGGTTATTCTGTTGTTACTACACATGTTTACTGTTAACTTAACTTCAGATGAATGAATATTGCAAAGAACTAAGTTAATAAATATCTGCATATTTAGATCTCTGCTAATACGCGAGTTGTATGAAGGATATCCGCGTGTATACGCGAGTTTACCAAAGGAAAGTAGCGTATGGGTTTTAGAGAGTGAAAAAGTAAAAAGTTTTGAATATGCAGTAAATACTGATTCACCCCCCCCTCTCATTATTTTTCCCAACATGATTATCCTTTGTTACATCTCATTAAATTTCATATACACTCATGGAGATTGATGGGTGATTGGCATGAGGATTTCCTCATGAAGCTATTCATGGAAACCTTAGAAGGACAAGCAAGGGCATTGTATGAAGCTCTCAAACCTGCTAGTTTATTTTCTTTAAAGGATTTTCACAAGGTATTTTATGAGCATTATAAAGAAGATTTTCCATCTTTATCATTAGCTGAAAATTGTTGTGATCAAGCTGAAGATCTCATACTTTACCTTAAAAATATTAATGAAGATTTAGGAAATTGGCATCATAAATATTTATTAGTAGTAGTCCATAACTTTCATTCTCAAGTTAAGTATCATGATAATCAAGAGGATTTAATCAAAGATGAAGTAGATCAGGAGATGAATCAAGATCCACAAAGCCCCTCTGTAGTAACAAATGATGTTTCATATCATGTTTTGAATGAAGTTAAAGAAAATATTCAACCTCATGATCAGTTTTTACATAAGAGAAAAAAAAATTGTTATTCAAATCTAAGAATTCAAATATTCCCACCCCCCTCACTGAAGAAGAAATAAATTTGCTTCTAAAAATGCAACCATCCTCAAAATATTTACATAATGAAGAAATTATTTCTACTTATTCTAATGTTGATGTATGTACTAAAGTTTTTATCCATGAAGAGACAAAAGAACAGTTTGATGCTCATGTTGTTCTACCTTCCCAAAAAGGCCCATTGCCTGATAGTAATCCTATTGAGCAAAATGATGACCTTCAAATAGAATGAAACCAATCTAATCAAGAATATCAGGATTGCTGGAAAAGAAATCTTCTGATATAATGTGTATGATTGATGACATTCCTTATTTTGAAGATTTTCCTAAGTATGATCAGTATGATGATAATTATGTTCTCCAAATTCAAGCTAACTTCAAAGAGCAATCACTAGCTAGTTCAGTTTCAGCAGCTCAAACATAGTGATCAGACAATACACATCAAATATGGGAGTGAAGAAGAAAGTTCAAAAATTTTGAAAGACAGTTCTATACCATTATACTCTAAAGCCAGTTTTTAAATGATGAACAACCCCTAGAAATCTATCAAGTTCCATTAAAACCCATATATAAATTGTAGCAATATTTCAAAGTTTTTCATGGTAAAATAGTTGATGTGATGAATGATAAATGCAATCAAAATATTTCTCCATTAACTAACTATAAGCTTCAGTATCAAGATGATAAAAGTTTCAGTAGACATGCATGTCCATCAGTAAAAATATCATCACAAATCTTATCTGAAATTATCTCAAAACAATCATAGGTTGATTTTGCAAGGAAATAAAGTGAAAAATGACAATTTAGTCTCATGGCATGGAGGCCATTCAAAACAAAGTACAGTTCCTTGGATCAATTGAACATTTGTACATAAACCTCAGAAGATCTCGTTGTACAATTTCTAGAGTCAACAAAGGAAATCAAGTATTTCCTTATTCTCTCATTTGTTGACAAATTTACAATAGGTTGTGGAATTAAAATTTTGAAAATCAACAAACAAATGCAGCAAAATCTATCAAAGTACATAATGTTTGAATGTTGCATTGGCTGTTTCATTTTACCTAACCAGCAGTTGGATAGCTGATTAAAGTAGGTAGGATTTCAGCTTATTTCATTTTTCAGTTTTCAGCTAGTTTGAAATAATTCATTAAGATTTGAAAGCCAAGGAAAAGGCCCTAAAATATTGATGATGTACTTGTTTGGTTTGAAAGTTGCACCACTTTTTAGTCTTAGATCAGATTTCAGTTTGCAGAATAAGGTGTAAATTAAATTCAAGATTTTTTCAATCACAGCATATGCATGTTTGGGATTGGCCCAATGGATCAAGCTACTAGTCGACTATGTTCTTGACAACTCACAAGGAGATGCCATCCCCATGTGGAGCCACTCTTAGGGTCCTATAATAATAAGATTCATAATTTTTGAATTGACTATGATTAGTCTTGTAAATATGTACATACCTTGCTTTCTGCAATTTGTTTTCCCATATTTTGAAAATAATAATAAAAAAAAGGTAAAAAGAGGGTAAAAGTCCTAGAAAAAAGATCAAAGGACTTGAAAAGAAAAGATCAAAAAGAATAAAAAATGGGCCCCAAAAGAAAAAAGAGATAAAAATAAGACATAAAAGTGAGCAAGTCAAAATTCCACTACTATTTACTTTTACTGCAAGAATAATGATTATGTGCAGATTGTTCAAAATGCCATAATGCATGATCAATTAAATAGTTTAATCTTAACTTTTCATGCTTTGAATTTCATGTTTTAGATAGAGAATAAAGATATGTCAAACAGTTTAAACTTGACAAATCAGTACATAGTTAGAGAATAAATGAGGAGCTCAATAGTTTAATCTAAGCCCTTGGATGAAATAAGGTTAGACTTAGATAGATTTATGCTTTGAAAGAAAAATGGATTTAGGGTTGTAACCTTAATTGCACCCATGCAAATGAAGTAGAAAATGTTAGAATAATGATGGGTAGGTAGAAAGCAGTTGTGAAAGGCACGTAATAAAGCATCATCGGGCAAAATTATTAATTTCCCTTCCCCAAAATCATCAGGTATTCTAAACCTTCAGTTAAAAAGGCTTAGAGCATTTCTCTGACTTTTGTTGGGACCGGACCCAAGGCTTACTGACTGATTGGTTAAAAATATTAGATTCCCTACATAAAACCCATTTCATCAGCATATTCACCCTTTTCCAAAATTATGATCCATTTTCCTAAGTAAAACACATTTTTGCTTAGTAAAAGTAAAACCCCTACTTAATTAATTTCATTTTCATTCAAAAACACTCAAAAACCTACAAAATGCATTTTATCCTAAGTTTATGTGTAAAAAAATCAAATTGGGACAAATTGTGTTAAATGACCTTTTTACACTTTACTTAGCTTAAATTTATATATTTTAATTCATCTCATTCATTACATTCTAAAAAGACCTTTTTACACTTTACTTAGTTTAAATTTATGTATTTTTATTCATCTCATTCATTACATTCTTTATTTCATATTAATTTCTAACCTAAGTACTAAGTCCTTATAAAATAACCTTTCCGGTATATTTTAATTTTTTTATATATAAATATCCCCAAAACCCACTATTTAAAGTTTAAACCTATGTTTATTTACCCCACATGTTAAATAAAACCTCCACTCCTTTCCCCATAGGTTTAAACATATCCTAAAAAATAAATCCTACTCCCTATGGTTTTAAAAATCTTGTTAAAAGGTTTTATTTACCATATAATACATCCCGCACCATAAGTTATAAAAACGTTGGTTAATATTTTAAGTGATATGAAATATACCCCTCCACCCTTAATAAAACATTTGATTTTTATTACAAAACATACGTTTTTAATATAAAAATCAACTCTACCGCATATAGAAAAGCCCGAACCCCACCTTTTTCCACCGAGCATCTCCAGGATACGATTACAGTCGTTCGCATCAAAGCTCCTAGATTTGATGATCAAAATGCAGTATCTCATTTTAAAATGTGCGACCATAACCATTTCAAAACTGTGCGAAATGGGTGGTTTTCCACCCTTATCTTTCCTCCACGTGGCAACAGCCTATTGGATCGCATCTGATCCAACCAAAGCAACTTACTGCCCATCTCCCATTCGATAAACGACTCAGGTTTTCTGCCTCCAGCGCCAAACCACCTCCGCTCTAACATGGCCACATCCAATGCTGACTTTTTTTGACCTAAAAACATTATAAAACTTTCTTAATACATATTGTCGAACCCTTTCTGTGTGTGTTCATCCTCCCGAATGAAGATACAGACCCTGTACGCAGTTTTTTGCTTCCAAAGACCTTCAAAAGCCATCAGAACCTGTTTGAGACCTCGAAACCCAATTAAAAACCAAAATACATGCACAAATAGGTATTCTTCACAAAAAAACGACCTGTTTGTCATTTTTAAAGGAGTTTTTTGAAAGAATTAAGCCTAATAAAGCCCTTTTATCCACAGAAAAGACATATATTTAACCTCAAAGAAAGTATTTGATGAAAAACCCTGATAAAACCCTAGTTTTGAATATTGTAACTTGTTTAAATCAAGATTGAAGAAGTTTTAAGCCTTTTTATAGATCTTAGGAACCTCTGAATCATTCGAAACCTTTTGCAAATAATCAAAACCCATCTCTACCCTTATTCCCACACCTCTATGAAATTGCGAGAAACCCCTGTTATTGCTAGAATTCCTTTCATTGTATCCCATGTTCCCTAGAGTCATTGTTGGCCTCCCTTCAGACCAAGGTTTTATTAACAAACTGTTTGATTTTTTGCAGATTATTCCCAGAATATGAAATTGGGCCAACAGTTTCAATACTAGTTGACAAACTTGTTGGTCCAAATTCTCAGATTTTAATTCAAAAAATTTCATTGAACAAACAGTTTGTATACAAAGAACGGATTAAATCAAATTCAGAGAGAGATCAGAATGATGAAATTACACAATGAATGGTAAAAGTGAAATAAGAATTCAGAGTGGCAGTAAAGCAGTTTTACAGAGGTTAAAGAGTATCAGAGATTAAAGGGAATCAGAGTGAAAGAGTATAAGATATTAAAGATAATATTTCAAAACAGATTTGAAATATCTTGGCTAGCATAAACCAGATTTGAAATATCTTGGCTAGCATAAACCAGATTTGGACTAATTCTTTCTTGGCGATAAACCATAATTCAAACCAAATTCGCATTCCAAAATAGCCTGCTGACGTCGGCCAATTTTGTGACGCAAAAACCAATTGAATTCCGCCCTAATATTTTTCAGGTCCAAAGTTGGGCTGGCATACGGAGGGAGAGTTGTGACGCGAATTTCTTATCAAATTCACCCTAATCTTTTTTGCGTCCAGATTTCCACTGCGCGAGTGGCCCAAACAAAGATCCGCTCCAATCAATTTCTGCCATGTGTCCTCAATCAAATGTTTCCCCGTTCCCGGATGCGGGTGCATTCGATGGCATTTAAGGCGATGAGACATGGATGTGGCGATTTCATATCAATCGCTAAGTTTTAACGTTGTTCAATTAAGTTCCAAGGTTTTCACATCAAATCGCATTAAGTTTTAACACTGTTCAAGATCGGACCTCCACTCCTGTTAGCGATTCCGCATGCTCCAATATGATCCGGCCTTCGGCTCTCATTAATGATCAGTGATTAATTATGACGGGCGTCCTTCGATTGCATTGCAGTCGGGTCGATAAAATGGCATTTCGCTATGGTTTTTCATACAAGCCGATTGTTGGGTTACACTTCCTGCTCACTGTGACGAGAAGGAGAAGTGGCTAACTAAACTGCTGCTTAGACCTTGTTGCATATCTGCATTTCTATCAGTCTGGTCCTTATCTATCTTTCTCTGTTTCTTGGAATTCTGCTTCTCCGTATCCTCTTGTGCCCACTGCTAAGACTGCACCCATGCCTCGCCTGCGTCAAAGGATGCATTGCCGCAGGGGGAGCACTACAGGTCAACCCCTGCACGCTCCCTCCAGCCCCTCAACCGAGTCGTCTTCCCAGTCCAGTGATTATCACGCAGGTCGCTATCCAGATACTAGAAGTGGGCGGGGTTGGGTTCTAGGATCTGGCCACCGTATGGGCTCCCCTGCTCCTCATTTCCCCACCGCTTCACCTTCTCCCACGACGCGCACTGCGCTTTTTTCCTTTAATTTCTCTCTGAACCGCCCACAAATCACAGCTTCAATGACTGTGGTTTTCCGTGAGGAGGCCCAAATGGAAGAACAATGCACTCGTCCGGCGGGTCTAAGCTCAAAAAAAGTTGGCCAGCATTCGGGCCTTCAGGAGGGGAGAGGTGGCATGAATGTTGAGGTAGCACCTGGCGATCCTAGACCTTCCAAAGGATGGTGCCGAATCGTCGAGGAGCCGGAGGAGTAGTTTGGTTAATTTTTTTTTCTTACTTCGCGGCCCACTTAATTGGGCTGCTTTTAGATTATATTACTGTGCTGGACCTCTGTAATATTTTTGAATTCTGTAAACGTTCAAGACTGGTTTCCCCGTATGAGGGCAGTCTTCTTAATTTTTTGATTTTTTGATGACAAATTTGCCATTATTCTGGGCAATGTTTTTGACTTTGGTGTAATTTTATTCCCACTATTAATAGATTAACTTTACTTAGAAAAAAAAATGTTGCCCTGTTTCTATTTTAAACCTGTTTTTTGAAATACAGAGCCATGTTTATATGATTTTTTATAGTCGAAGCACTGCGGGGTGGTTTATTATATTAATATTTCACGCTCGAATTATGTTCATAACAATTGGAAAAAAAAAATGTTGCCCTGTTTCTATTTTAAACCTGTTTTTTGAAATACAGAGCCATGTTTATATGGTCTACGTATTATACTCTTTCTTTGTATATCTACAGGAACCTTTTTGCTATGAACAGGATGGATGTTGTAGCGGGCTACTAATGGAAACAAGCGAGCCTGAACCTTACATCTCGGATGCAACAGATGGTTACCAATTTTGGAATCAAGCAAGCCTGATCTTACAAGCGAGCCTGGGTTTCTGCAGATGGTTTTTATTTCTGGGAACAAGCGAGCCAGAACATACAATCGACCCTGGGTTTATACATATTTTTTCTCTATCATGGATGCTTTTGTGTGAGGCGTATATCAACAGTACATGTCTCTGCACATTTCCTGTATCCGCTTTATGATACTATTTTATGTGTTGACAGGTTATCACTCTGCCTTCAAAACTATCGATGCTGGTCTATGTTGTTGGTTTATTGATATGGTCTGATGGTCTTTTTATATTTTGGACATATCACACTCCTCACATGATTAGCGTTTTTCTCTATTCAAGGATTTTGGGTACTTTAATTTGTATTTGGAATAATGGACGTCGATACTCTATCTGTTGCTTTACTATTCTACATACTGCTATTTCACTTTCTTATAGATGCCTCGGGCATATTTGGATGCTTTCTCAGATTGTCGATAATATCCATGTGGACCGTTACTGGGTTTTATATCAAGTCCCTGTATGTGACATGGGGTATTTTTCTATCACTGTCTGGGGTGGGACTTCCACTTTTCTGGATGGATATTTCGGTTCCAATCTTCAGATGTGAAAATGTAATGACTTCATGGACTGTTTTACTTCATATAATATATTCAAAACAGTGTTTTTTCTCTTGTGAAAAAAAAATGATTGTTTATAGTCGAAGCGCTGTGGGGTGGTTTACTATATTAATATTTCACGGTCATTGGAACGCCCACAATTCATAACAAATATTGGAGATTTACTGTCATGTTTTAAAGTTTCATTTTTTTTTTTTTTTAAATTGAACCTGCCGTCGGTATACCAACGCCTTGTAAGCGTCAAAATTCCGACAGCTTAAAAACGTCGGAAGAGCGACAGTATAAAAACATCAGACCACATTTCGTCGAAATTGCGACAGTTTACAAACGTCGGAAGAGAGACGTTCAAAACGTTGGACCACATTTCGTCGGAATTGCGACAGTTTACAAACGTCGGAAGAGTGACGTCCAAAATGTCGAACCACATTGCGTCGGAATTGCAACAGTTTACAAACGTCGGAAGAGCGACGTTCAAAACGTCGGACCACATTTCGTCGGAAGTGTGACAGTTTACAAACGTCGGAAGCGCGACGGTTTGGGAAACGTCGGAAGAGCAACGCTTGTTTGGAAGCGATGGAAAAAGTGTCGGTAGTGCGACACTTTTTAAGTGCGTCGAAATTGCGACGGGATGGCAAACCACGTTTTTCCCATCCTCAAACTTTCGCTCTTGCGACGACTATGTGTCGGAATAACGACGAATTGGCCATCGGAAATTCTGCCAAATTTTCTAGTGGCACATGCAATGGGAGTATTGAGAAAGTTTATGTCAAACCCAGGGAAGGAGCATTGGACAACAGTTAAGCAGGTTTTCAGATATTTGCGTGGCACTAGTGATTATGGCTTGTGCTACCAGGGAAGACCAGGATTGGAAAGAGTGTTGAACATTCGTGGTTTTGTTGATGCTGACTGGGCTAGATATCTGGACCAAAGAAGATCTACAAGTGGGTATGTGTTTAGACTATTTGGAGGTGCAGTCAGTTGGATGAGTAAAAGACAGTCTGTAGTGGCTCTTTCAACTACAGAGGCAGAATACATGGTAGCCACTCATGCAAGCAAGGAAGCAGTTTGGTTGTAGAGATTCTGTTTAAGTATGGGGTTGTTTCAGCAAGCTATAAGGATAGACTGTGATAGCCAAAGTGCAATTTTCTTGGCTAAGAACCCTGCTTATCATTCAAAGAAAAAGCACATTGATGTTCAATATCACTTTGTGAGATATATGGTTGAGGCTAAAAGGGTGTTGCTGGTAAGGGTGGACACTTTCAAGAATGTTGCAGATGCATTGAAAAAGTCTATGAGCACTCAGAAGTTCTCATGGTGTAGAGAAACAATGGGTGTTGCAAAGCTAGGCTAATGACTCAGCTCTCCTGTGGCCCCCTGCAGAAAGAAAACAACAAGTGGGAGAATGTTGGGTTTGTGTTATATTCTTTCCATGACTAGTCACGCGCGGGGGGGCGATAGCCCCCACTGTACGTTGTGCTGGCCGCAACGTATAGGGGGGTCAGGGTTTGGGGCATCGCCCCGGAAAATTTTTTTGGTCCTTATTTTCCGATGGGCGGACCCGCCCATGGTTTTGTGCATGGGTTTGCACATGGTTTTGGGGCATGATGGTTTTCGTCCCCCTGTATTTTGTAGATCCGGTCAAGGGAACTACGGTTATGTTCTAATCTAGGGTTAATGGATTGGGGTTTATGTATGCTTCGGCATGTATATATATGTGTTGTAACACTAAAAGGAATATAAAGAAAAAACAAGTTGGTCGTCCCGATTTGGGATCCAGGGGAAAATCTTTTTGTTTATCTATTTAATGTGTTATACTCTCGCTATTGTTTACTTTTTGTTTTAAAGATTCATTCGTAGATAATTTCTGTACAGGGTTAAAACCTACATTCTTGACAAGTTCAATTAAAGGTATTGACACTTTCAATTTGGAAATTTCATTTTCTAAGCTGAAAGGAGTGGATTTGTCTACCTCTTTAGTGATGTCTCTTTTGTCAGCATGATCTTTTGATGCGGCTTCTTTCCTTTAGCTGTCCTTTTATTTTCCCAATGAGCTTGTAGATGGCTGATTGTCTTTGTTCTAATTTGTAGTTGCAGGTTGTTTTTCTTTACTTTGATTACCCTGAGAATTTTTTTTTGGTTGAGTATATTTCTATTGAGATTCCTGCTTCTGAATAAGAGTTATTGGTACATCTCTACCTCTCAATGTATGCTGCCTCTACTATGAGCTGAGGTCATTCAAGTATTCTCGTTGATAATCATCAGATTCAATCTCCAACTGATGATCCTGGGCTAAAATTTAGTCTTCATCCTTGGGTACATTGTTCTTCTTGACATACTCTTTAGCTTCAGTCAAATATATGGGTTGGACATCAGCTATAAAAAAGTGGTTTTCTACAACAATGTGATCTTCTTCTTCTTCTTCTTCTTCTTCATCTCCTTGAGCATAATTCTACTGTAAGGGTGTCCTAATTTGTTGTGGTTGTGTTGGTTTCTCAAGTGCCCTATGTCCCTTTGCTTGATCCTGAATTGAGGTTGTTGATGTTGTCCTCTGAAGTTAGGATTTCTAGTTTGTGGTTTTGGCTGCCTTTCAGAGATAGACATCCTGTCAACCATTCTCTCAACAATTCTTATTAAAGTGTCTAGTTTTACATCAGAAGATGATGATGTTTCCTATTTTATAGTTACTCTCCTTTCACCCTTCATTTTTTACTTCTTTATGGAAAAATTAGCTTCTACACTAATTGCATTTTTCTGCATGTCTTCTAACGTAATAGGATTCCTTTCTCACAACTGATAGGCCATGTCTGGATCAAAACCATCTGGGTAATGAGAAAGGGCCAACCCTGGAGAGGGTGTGATCTCATTAGGAATGGAATGGTAGACTTTGTTGAATCGAACAGTGAAGTCTTGTACTGATTCATATGGTTCTCTTTTCATATTGTTACACCATTTTTTGGTCATCTAACCCATTATCGTTAGACGAACCCAAGTACACCATGTAAGACCAATTTCACCCCAAGAAAAATCACTTTCACCACATTTGTTTGCATTTCTTGGTCATATTTAACCCAAAACAAGGTAATCAATTAAATAAATCATTATTTATTTAATTATTTCCTAAGAATAAGTTATTTAAACCACTATTTAAATACTATTCCTAGTTAAATTTGACTAAATCATTTTTAAATAATTAAATAAACCATTATTTATTTAATTATATTCCCCTCATCTCCATTAAATAATAAATAAATCATTTATTTATTTGTTATTTATAAATAAAGGAATTGACCCAAGTCAAAAAACCTTATCCCTCCAACAAATATAATAAAATATTCCTAAAGGGTGATTCTAGAATGTGATTAATAATATTTTATTCATGCACCAAGTTCTAGAACACCCCAATATTTTGTTATAAATAGAAGGGTTTTCCCCATTCATTAGTCACCTCCATTGCATTAGATCACACTAGATCTACTCTTGGTCACCATTTCCATTTGTTTGCATTTTGAACTCCCATTGAGTTACATGTTTGTTAGGGTTTTCCACATTAACCAAAGAGAGAAATTTTAGATATGAAACACTGAGGACTTCCAAGAACCCATCCCACTGAGGAGAACTAGAAAACACCTTTCTTGTTTTCCTCTCAGGTGCCCCATTCTTTAATATAATATAAGATTCTTTTTATACATTGTTCTTGTCTTGTTCATTGGATGCATGGAGCCATTTTACATTTTATCTGCTTAATGTCTTTTATGCTTAGATCTAATTTTATGCAGCAAACTTAAAGATATTTTGCAACCATACTTGATGTTAGGGCTACTTGATATGCATAGCTAAAGTGATCTTTTACGACGAAAGAATCATACTAACAATTGGCGACTCCACACGGGTTTTCTTTCGCGACCACTGTCGTTTTCTATCTTCCTGCATATCCAGCTGTTTCAGACCCTAGGGTTTCTCTTCCATTTTTTATTTTTCCTAGTTTTCCATTTTTATGCTAGTTTTCCCCTCTAAAACCCTCAAACATTCAAATTTCTAACTTTCGTGTGTTTCTGGCCTTTTTGCGTAGGTGACTGACGTCAGCTGCTGCTGAGACGACAAATTTTTTTGAATCTGCCGCCGCCAGACCCGGATCTGCAGGTCACACTTATCGGCCCAAAAAGTGCGACCTGGCCTTGAGGTCGCACTTTTCTGCCCTAAATCTGCGACCTAGCCTGAAAACAGGCCCAAACCTACGACCTGCAATTTTTTCTGCAATCTGCCAACACTTTTTCTGGGTTTCACTGAAGCTTCTGTCAGGGTTTTCCAGCCTCTGTCTCCACCTGTTTAGACCTATTGCTGATCTATTTCACTCACCTAAGATGGACTCTTGCCCCTTAGGGCTTCAGTTACCTCCACTTTTTGTGGGAGAGTTTGTTGCTGTTTTCAGACGTCTGAATTTCCAGAAGTTTCAGCCTTATTTCAGATCTGATACCTCCTGTTCAGATCCTCACAGGTCAGATTTTCTTCCCTTTCTATACATTTCCTTTCGCTTTGTTTGGGTTCATCTCTAGGGTCACCCCTTTGACCCCCTCCTTTTAGCTGATCTCCTATTTTCTAGCAGCAACCTTGCCCCTGCCTCTTTGTTGCTTTCTGCACCACTTTCCGGCAGATTTCTCCATTAGATCCCAGTCCCTCCGGACCTTAGATCTATTGGTCTCTTGTTAGCGTGCTTTGCCCATTCTAGAATAGTTTTGAGCGACCCACCTTCTTGGGTTCAATTGCTGCCTTTCTAGTTGCTAATTTCATGTTCTTTCAGTCTTATTTACTGCAGATTTATTTTCCATTACGCAGCACACTTTTTCTTTTTCTCTCAAAATGTCTGGGTTTAATCAATTAAAATTAACGCACGCCACACACTGACCCTAAGTGAAGAAGAGCCTGGTTAACACCGCCCGGAAAATACTCTAAAATTAATCGACACTGCACCTCCTTGCCCTTGTCGCGTCTTGCTTTTGCACCTTGCTACCCTTGTCGGTCTTTCTTCTTCTCGTCATCACTGCGCCTCCATGGCGTTTCTCCTGGCGACTTCTTGGCCTTCACCCTCAGTTCCTGGTTAGTCGACTTCCTCCTTCCTGTCGCCATCGAGTAAGTCCTCCCCCGAGTCCGCACTCTGACTCTTCCTCTGATTGTTCGGGTTCTCCTCGTCCTTCTGGTTCTCCCCCCTTTACCTCCACCATGGCTAGTTCTGGACCTAGCCCTAACCCCAGTTCTACTATTGGGTCCACTTCCAGTGGAACCACTACGGGACCTACCTCGACTGCCCCATTACTTCCGTATATGGCCGGCCTCAGTCTCCCCGACTTCAATCAGCTTATCAATGATCCTATCCGCCACGATGTTAGTTGGCCTGCTACGCCAACCAAGCTCCCCTCCGACATTCCCAAGTTCGAAGGCCTTGCTAATGAAGATCCTTCCAATCATATCTGATCTTTCCACATGTGGTGCTCCTCCAATTCCATCACCGATGACTCCATTCGTCTTCGTCTATTCCAACGCACCCTTACCGGCGAAGCCTCCAAATGGTATGTTGATCAAGCCACCTCTTCCCATACCACTTTTGCAACCATTGCCCAAGCCTTTTTGTCTTATTTCCAGCTCCCTCTCCAATACGACACTGGCACTAATGTATTGACCTCCTTTCAGCAATTCTCTTCAACACGTCTCTCCGCTCATGTCCGGGAATGGTGCAGACGACGAAGCTTATGTCGTACTCCCCCCTTTGAAGATCAAGTTTACATGGATTGGTTCCTTCGCTCTCTCTTACCTCCCATTGGAAAAGATGTCGCCTCCCATTTCCCCCAAACCGAAGAAGCCGCCCTTCAAATCACCTTAAAATATGACCTTATCTATGCCCAGTCTGGTTACGTTTATATTGTCCTTCCTGATCTCCACAAGCCCGGGGGCACTAACACCTCCGAGACCTCTCACTCTGCCGACGCTATCATTGGAGCCATGTCTACTACCTCTGCTCCACCTCTTATGCCTTATGGTTTTCCTCCCAGCGGGGCCAGCACCTCCAGCACCTTTCCCCATCTCGGTAACATGTATCCAGGCTTTGGCATGCCTCCTCCTTTTGCCCACTCTCCTGCTTACCTCAATGTTGCCCATTCTCACCCTTACCCTTAGCCGCAGCCTGGTGTCCTAGCTCCTCCAACATTTGGCCCTCCCGCTCCCTTGCCTCCTCCACGCCCACAGCCACACTTACTACCCCCTCTAGGGCACATATTTGTGCAACACAATGCGACTACTCCTCCTCCTTCTCAATGAAGGAGGAGAGGCAATCCATCTTCCTCTGGTAATCGTGGACCCAATCCTTCTAGCATTGACCTGAACACTGCTACCCAGCCCCAGGGCTCCCAACCCAAGCAGGACAGGCCGCTTCGCACAAATAATCCATGTTCATGTCACGGTGTTTTCGGTCACTACACTCACGATCGTTCCCTCTTACCACATATGCGACAGATGTGGGAGTCTTAGGCCACCATTCGGGGACAACACTCCTCTTCCCCTGTCCGCCCCATTACTTCTACCTCTCAGCCTGCTATGTTTACTGATCCTTTCCCTCAACAAGGATTTGTGGCTACTCATGCCCCGACATCCACTCAACCTTCTCCTTCTGGTTCTTCCGATTACAAGATTCTTATGATGTCCTCTAACCAACCTCTTACTGTTGACCTTAACCTGCAAACTCAGTCTCGTCAATACTCCTCGCCTCCCGTACCGTCTGTCTCCAAGTCCCCATCATCAACTTCTACCGAGCCTCTATCGACACCCAATGGTCCCTTACAAATCCCTCGACCCAAAGTTGAGGTTCACACCAAAATTCCTAAGGGTCCATTACGCTGAAATGCTGCCTCTAGTCGGGTTTCCCATTCCTACAACATAGTAGATGATCTAGCGCAATCTCCAGCTGCCATTTCAACACTGGAACTCCTCCAGTCGTGTCCTTATCAAAAGAAAGCTCTACTATCTGCCGTGGGTGCTGTAGATCCTGCTGATGACCTATTAATTTTTTTCGACGCCCGTCAGTCAGACCATCCCCCTCTTCTTCCTTCAACTGCTTTCCAAATCCTAGTCAAAATCCAAAATGCCAATGTCGCTCAATGTATTATTGATGAGGGGGCATCTACCTATGTAATTTCCACTTCAGTTTGGAAACAACTCGGATCCCCTGAGCTGGCCCCTTCCACCATCACCCTCCGTGCGTGGGATGGCCATGCCTCCCAACCCATTGGTCTTTCTCGTAACTGCCCTATCACCCTTCCCGGTAAGACTGTCTGTGTGGACATTAAAGTTATCGATGCCCCTCTCGACTACAACATCCTTTTGGGGCGTAGTTACACCTATGACATGTCTACCGTCCCATCCGTAGTCCACCGCAAGACGTTTTTCCCTCATAATGGCAAGATCGTCACCATTGACCAGTTTTCGTATCATGAACCTAAATCTCAGACCTCACCTGAGTCCACCATTTCTACGGTCACCAATAAGCAAACTGTCGATTCCTTGACCAGTGTCTCCCCTAGTGTCTACAAATACTCCTCTTTGCTTGGCACCTTCCCCAGTCCCCCCCCTCCTCCTATCTCTGATCCTAGCTCGGTGAGTGTTTGCATGATGTAATCGTCTCAGGCTGCCCTCCCGCAACCTGCTCCAGCTAGTCAGCAACCTCCACCTCATCCGACTCACCCTACTCCTCGCCCTTCTCCTCAACTGTTACAAACTCTCCCACCAGGTCCTTCACCTCCCCCTCACACCCCGGAACCTTCTTATCCTCCCGCCTCGGTTCCCTCTGGCCTCCCCCATTTAGAAATCATCCCTCCTGGCCATTACTCTGCTGGTCAAATCCCTTTCCTTGGCCCTCCCCCTGGCGTCTATTCGGTTCCTGTCATGGCCACCCTTTCCCTACCTAATTTAAATTTGGGCATACCGGTATGGTATCTTACTCCTCCAACTGCAACCCCTCCCGGCCACCCTAAACCATACATTGTTGTGACACCAGTTCAACCAATTCTCGTTGCTCCTCCCACCGCTACGGTACCTCTAGCCCCATCGCACGACCCTCCTCATGTTGAGACTGTACAGGTAAGAAAAGAAAAACTCGCAAGGGGGAATCCAAAGATAAAGCCACTGCTCCCGATCCTACTCCCCCTCCATCCACCAAGCCTTGCGCTTTGTGTGATGCTGTCGGTCATGCCACCCATACTTGTCCTGAGTTGCCCCATATCCAACCCATGGTCAAAGTCACGTTCCCTAAATTATCAGCCCCGGAAACCTCTGTTTCCTCCACCCCCATAACCAAGAACCCTAAGGCCCTTCGCACCAACAAACCCTACACTTTATGTGGTGTCCATGGCCATTATTCTCACCATTGTCCTCATCTCATGCATTACCGTGCCTCTTTAGAGGTCATTCGCGAGTATGAAGTGGAACAGAATCAATCTGCCTCGCCCATCCTTGCTCAGTATGTGTCGAGTTTACTCCAGGATCCCCGAGCCACCATTGACATCCCTTCCCCTGACGTTGAAATGTTCAAATCTGTTGCTCCTCTCTTGTACCTATCATCATCTGCCCAACCCTCGGAGTACATCCCCTCCGTATCCACTCTGCCTTTTTCATCTGATCCCTCTTCAGCACCATTCTTGGGGTCTTCATGTTGTGACCATCTTTTTACTTGCACTTATGTCATTTCCCCTTACGACCCATTTCTGCGCCTTTCCGCCATGAACGATGATCTTGGTAGCTTTGCCACCTCTTGCAGTTTTCCACCACCTTCCCCTCTCTTCACCTAACCCCAATACTCCCATCTGTCTCTATGATGTACGTCACAACACAATTCCCCGATCTTCCTCACTTCTCTTATCTTGTGACGCTGTTCCCTCGACCCTGTCATCCACTCATTACATTGGTTACTCCGATGGCGCGAGTCGGTATTCCCGAAACCTCGCCTCAGTTGCCTGGGCCATCTTTACCCCTGTGCATACCCTTGTTCTTGAAAATGGGGTCTGCATTGGTACCGCCACCAATAACCAGGCTGACTATGATGTCGTTCGTGGTCTCTTAGCTGATGCTCTCTCCCATCACCTCCTCCATCTGCAATTTTATTTAGATTCTATGCTTATCATATTAAAACTTAATGGCGTCTACTGTGTGCATAATCCTATCATGTTTAGACAATATTTACGGGTGAGACTTTTGATATGGAAATTTAGATTTATTTCATTCAACCACATCCCTAGAAGTCACAATCACTACGTAGATCAGATCGCAAACCATGTTCTAGACTGGCATTTAACACACCTCAGACAGTAGCATCCACAAAATACACAAAAAACTCATATATATATAACATGTTTTTTAAAAGTCCATATACTTTGAAACATATGACATGCCCATAGCATGTTACAAAACCACTACTACAAAAATGGGGGGCACCACTTGCCCCTACATCACTACTAGGGGGCATCACCTGCCCCACACCTAGTCCCTCTCTGGCGGATCCCGAGCCGATGGCTCTGCTCCCGCAGCTCGTAGATCACACACCATCTGCCCAGCCATCGCCATGCATCACATGATCCCTCGCCATTCTGAGGGGAGCCTAATACACAGCTCTATGTATCAGTCGTCTAAATCCTGCCAACCACGCTCCGACACACTGGTCAGCAACCCCTCACATCTATGACGGAGGTCCTCCACCAGTGCGGCCATCTCTTCATTCTGTCATGTCCTCGATCCACTTATCCCTGTAGCGCCTGCTGCAACTGGTCGTTCCACATATCCAGCCAGTTTCACCGGAGATATATCTGCATCCCAAACAATATAAGGATTAGCACCATGAATACTAGTCACAAACTATAAAAAGGACCATAACAGGTTAGTTGCTTGCCACTTACCATCCGGTCCCCATACTTGACCAGGTGGCAGCAGCAAGTCCGGATCTCCCCAATAACTCATCCCACTATAGGGATAGTTGTCTATGTATAACGGCATCTGATCCCAATGGGCAAAGAACTCTGGTCGAAACACCCTCTCGACTGCCCCTCCTCCTCCTCTACTCAGTAGTTGTCCCCACCGCCGCATTCGGGGCTCTCTCGGGCCCCCATCAGGCAACTGTATACGAGGTCGTAAGGTCGGGATCTTCTCAAAGAAGAAAGAGCACAATACTGTCCCATATGCACAATCATGATTCACTTATCGCTTACATAGCGACAATTTTCGTTTCAGTGACACCAACATCATCTGGGCCCACCCATAGTAGGTCCCACCCAACACACTCTCTACAATAATCATCTACCCTCCAGTGATGTGATGGGGGGCCTAACTGCCCAAGATCCGCAACACTGCTACGGCCACTGCCCGGGTCTCCAACCTCTCTAGATCCTCAATGGATATCCGAGTCCCCTTGACTCGGACACTCGGTCGACAATGTCACTCAACAAACTCCATAATGTTACGCCCCCGTGGTAACACTGGCTGCGTATTTCCCACCATCCCCAACGATGGGAGACCAGTCAAGAAATACAAATCCTGGACCGTCAACTTGATCCTATGCCCGTGCACTACAAACGCCTCATGATCTGGATCCTAATAACTGATAATCCAGGCCAACAAGGGCTCTCCAGCCCTCATCAAAGGGCTCTCCAAAAATTTTAGAACCCCATGTCTAGCTAGTGCATGACGGACACCCTTATCCGCCTGGATCTCCGTCCGTAGTGTACCTAAATCTCTCTCTCTCCATTTTATTCGTATATCTATGGTATCTACACAAAAAACTAATTTTTGTCAGCCTCCAGATCAAAAAAACTATATTATTTTACACCAAAACAAAATTTCAGCCCATAACAGCACTGAAACCTCCCACACCAAGCAGGTCGCACTTTTTTGGCCAAACCTGGGCCAGGTCGCACTTTTCAGGCCAAAACCTACGTCTCAGGTTGCAGAGTTTTCCCTAAAAAGTGCGACCTGACTGTAATGAGGAAGTAGGGGCAGTTTCTAGAATTTAAAACCCTAATCTGCAATTTCAATCCATCAAAAACAAATCTTAGGATTAGACCTCTCACCTGCAACTGGCAGATTGCAATTCCAACGGTCGGTTTGTCTGCTACGATCACTGCAATATTTAGGGCCTTCTCTCCTGTCCCCATTCACCACAACTACACAAGAAAATGAATGATTTGGGAGGGAAAACGCCCTATTAGAAGAAAACCCCTATTTTTTCTTTCGCCTGCTGCAACAAAACCATAGTCCCATTTGACACACCATCCACACTGTTGGAAAGCTCTCACCGAGCACTCAAATGGGTATCTATCAGTTTTTTATGTTCCGATACTTCACCAGGACACATTTTGTCCATGAAGGCCTTTTTCATCTCTCCTCCAAATCGAATTTCTTCACTTACAACACTTGGACCTAGGGCACCACTTTGCCTCCTTACTTGTCTTTGTCCATGTTGATTTTCGTCATGAGATACCCTATTGTACTCATGTTTTTAAAGTTCCCCATCAGACCTTTACTATATGGCAGCACCATCGAGTCGCCCTTGTTTAGAGCATCCGATTTGAGTCATCATCAGTCCCGGAGTCTATCTTGCATCCCTTTGTATCCCGCTATAGTTCTCCACCCTTCATTACTTGGTCCACCTCTCGTGTTGCACAGTATGACCCTCAGTCCCATTGTCCCCTATCCCTCATGATGTTGTGTCTGTCGCTGCCAAGCCATCCATGCTTTTTATGCTCTAACAAGGGAAGTCGTCCATCTGCCACTTAGTACCCCTCATTTCATCATCATTAGTGTCCGTCTGTTCGTCGCTCCACTATTTTCTCTCGTGCCTTAGTTGGGGTTCCCTTATTTCCATACCCATGATGGCCCGACTTCTGTCGACATCAGCGCATTTAATCCAGAAGTCAGGTCTAGGGGGAAGTGTACCTTGGTTCGAGCTCTTTTCAGCCTGATCGTGATCTATACACTTGATGGTTCAGTGATGCAGCAACAGCTATTGGTGATACCCGGGTGTGTGTGAGATGTCTCAACCCTCAGGAGGGGGTGGCCCTGCTTGTAGCCCCCCACATACCCGGATGACTTCTTCATTCCAACACTTGATGCAGCTCCTCTCATTTGATGATATCGGCCTCAGTCGCTTGTAGCACCTCTTCGATCTGCACGTGTCGGTCCGATTTCGCGAGCCCTTCCCCATGTGTAGGGGACATTTGGGTGTATTAATATCTCATGTACCATCATATTATTGTATAAGTCTTGACGATTATTCCAGGCGTTGCATGTATGTGGGATTCATCATTCTTGATTTCTAGCTCATGATTAGGCCAGCACTGGTTTTACTATTGCATTCCGTGGTTTTCCAGGCGGCTTATTCTTTGTACTATTGTCTCAGCGGGCATAGGTATGCCTCCCCCACCGCCTTTCACATTGGTACCACATCATACACTTGAGACTTGTTGCACCTGTAAGTCTCGTCTCCTCAGGGTCTAGTCCTCCACCACTTTAGATTACCTTACATTCCTCTCTTTCATTTCTAT